>JAJMHC010000049.1:0-57018 GCA_030582855.1 Hemisphaericaspora lyxosophila
CACGATGACATTTGGGTCTGTTGTTGCGCCACCTTGAAAGGCAACAGTGGTTGAAAGATGGTTATCACCGTCATTGAATGTAATAGTATTATCACCAGCGTGAAAGTATGTAGAACAAGTTAAATCAGTCTGTAAGTTTGAACCACCGGCATTAAAGGTAAAAGGAAAACTAATACTACCATAAGCATAGGTATTGGGTTTAACAGTGTTTTCAACAACACAATCCAATTCAGAGTATGAGACAACAACATCACCTGGATTAAAGGTACAGGTAGCATAGTTTGTGTTCAGCACTTGCAAGCTAACAGTAGTTTGGGTTGTAGTGAATTTGAAAACGCAAGGCATGATCAAAGTGAAAGTGTCACCTGGATTAACTTTGGTACCATCTAGGGTCCAAGATAATGAAGCGATCCAATTTGGATAGGCGGGTGATGCAAAACCATAACTAGCAGCATTTGACCACCGAATAGAATCAAGACTTTGAAAAATCCCACTCACCTGTTTGGCCGTGGCTAATGAGATTGATAAAAGTATTACCAAACTTTTGTAAAGCATTCTAAAAATTTTCTGAACAGAGGAATAGTTTGAATAGTTTTAGAGGAAGCAAAGTAAATTCTTCATGAGAAAACAAAGTTAGGGGGAAGGGTGCTTTCATTTATATAATAATTACTATCCGGCAAACTAATTGAAGACTGTAAACCTCTAAACCTTCGTATTAAGAAGAAGTTCTCTTTTCCATAGAGAAGTGCAAAGAGCTAATAAGTTGCAAAGGCTTTGTTTAAAAACTTGAGCCGAAAAAATAATTTATTTTTCTTCCATTTTGGGATGCATGCAGAAGATCTAAAAAAGAAATTTGTGGATGAGTGAAGAAATGGTTTAGCAGGGTCCTCACAAGAAGCAACGAAAGTGGATTTTAGTGAAGATTAGACTATTGGGTTGGGTCAATAGACTACCTCTTTTTATTTTTACTACTTAACTTCACTTATAAAAGCAGAAAAAGCTTACTGTACAGAAACTGTCTAAACTGCATAGTTAATGCTTCGGAAGCAAGCGTTCAGAAAATGTTATTTTAGGAGAGACAGTTTTATGTGAAAGCGTGAAAAAATACGACAAACAGTCAACCTAAGCACATTTGTCCTGTTTACGTTTCAACTCTTAGGCAAAACCTTCCATAAATGGTTTGTTTTCGCTAGGAATATTCATTTTTGTGATATATTTTTCAATTTTGAGTGATCCTGAAATTATGTGTTCCCAGGTGTCTCAACAAGATTGGGATTGTAATATGCAGACTTACTTCTGAAAAGAGTTTCCTTTTAGTAAAATAATTTAGAACTGGGGAGAGGATGGGGGGGGGGACGTAAATGAGCGTCTAGTTGTAATCTGGAATTGTAAAACTCGTATGAGGTAAACATGTATAAAAGACAACACAAATATTCTTTTGTATCTAAATATCTCCTAGAAGTTTATTTAAGGATGAAATTCAGCACCCATGATTCTGTAGTCAGTGACAATACCCTCTTGTGGCTGTTCTAGCTATCTTCGTATCTGTGAGAAGAAAAATAATGTTGCCTTGGTTTTATTAAAAAATATATTATTTGGTCTAAAGGCAAATATATTTTTTAACAAGGGAGATTTGCTCACCCCATCCACTGTTCTCAGAGGACCGCTCCCTCCAACGTTGTTCAAAGAAAGATATTCATAGCAAAAGCGGTCATTGCGAGACCAATTCCCCACAACGGGAAACAGCTACATCCAAGATTGAAAGGGGAAGTTAAAGTAAGTTCATATATGATGGACAATGATTTCGTTTCTCAATGTGAATGCTTTTATTAAGCTCCCCAGCTACGACCATTCACTCCAATAAAAAACGATTGCTAGAAACATACGAACTATATTTTAACCACTACCACTCATAGAAGCCGAAGAACAAAGACAGAATATCCGGTGGAATGTAATAGACCCTTCTTTTCCATCTTTCAAGAGCAGCATTGTGAAATTAAGCACGAGCGCTTATTATCTACATTTCCTCGGGATGAAAAGAACCTTCCTACAACGTTTACAAAATTTTTCAAATAAACTTCTTGGGTCGATGTCATATTCTGAAACCAGCTTTGTTGGAAAAGTCCGAGGATATATTCCGTCTAAGAGTCTAGTCCTTGACGAGTTAACCAATTGTACTTTTAAATTTCCGAACTGGAACTATGACCGCTCAAAGTAGCGATGTTAACGAAGATTCATTTTATACAACCGAGTTCCGTGTAAAACCCGTTTCCGAGATATTAGTGGCTCTGCATTGCATATCGATCAACCTATTTCCACTTATATGGATTAGCAACTATTTCGGGCCTTGGTGGATAGACTCAGCCTTTCCGAAGAGGAAGCCGAAGAATAAAGTAAGGCCAAGAATCATGTGATGAAATTGTATATATTTCTACAGATGACATTGTTGTCTTACACGAACTGATCTAATAGGATAACAGTTACAGAATTGCAATTCCATGATTTGTAATGACGCATAGGTTCTCACTCAAAGCAATCTCCTTCAAGAATTGCTTCCCTAATTTTCTTATATCCGTGGGAAAATTCTCTGATTGTGTTCCTTAGCTTGAGAACGAAATTTTTTTTGACAATTCTAAAACTATAAAGACGAAAGAACAATTATCGAATAAGCCAATTTAGTGCCTACCAAAATTTCAAGCAATCTTCAATTTCCAATTGATACACTTGACCAAGGAATAGGGCGGAGTTATAAAGTTGAATTACCAATCCAGTTGTTTGAACTTTTATACTCGACATAAACACCCCCCCTCCCCCCTCCTAACAAACAGAGATTGTGGTCTAGAAGAGTAGAAGGAAGCTTCTGAAACCTTCCAAAAACAATACTATTTTTGGCTTCATTGTGTTGTTGGACGCTTTTGATAATGAAACGGTCCTTGAAATTCTTGCATTACTGCAGCGATTCTTCTCTCCTACAATAGGAAGGCCTGAAAAATAATTGTTACTAAAATCCTTCTTATTGTTTCTGAATTAGTGAATAACATTACCATTATCCCGTATATGCAGTCGAGCCATCTTCTATTCGCAGCCATTGCATCCAAACAAAGAATTGGGTTGGGTTTGTGACCAAATCGTAAAGCCCGAAAAATAATATTCCCGTGCATAAAAAATAATGAACGGAAGTTCGAGAAATGACTTACTTTTTAATGACGAATATTTTCGACCCATCAATCTACCAATCAGATTCTGCTTTTATTTATTATAAAGCAGGTCTCAGATCTCATCACTTTCTAATTTGGTTTCCGCCGAAATTGTGGACATATGCACGTCGCCAGTTATTTGATTGAATTTATGCAAGGTTTGAGGCAACAAACTATTAACTTTGTGTAACAAGAGATAAACTTAGCACTGAGATAGAAGTAGCTCCAACTTCTTGAACGACCACTAAATTTTGAAAGCCCGCCCTAGTTTGAAGGCCCGCCTTAATTTGAAGAAATAAGAATTAATAAGAATGGATGGCAAAATAAACACTCTGAGAATCTAGAAATCTAACTTTACTATAAGATAAGACACGATAAGAGATTATTCATTTGAACTATAACCGTTTAAGAAAAGATTTAGGAAATCGACATAAGTTGAGGATATATGGGAATATTGTCACCATTATAGCCACAAATTAAAAATAGGAGCAAGATTCCTAACACAATCAAAATTGAGGAATTAAACCAAACGACTCACTACCTCCATAATATGTTATGGTAATTTCTGGTTCTTTGGGGACTTCTGGCGAAAATGTTTTGGTGGGATGTCTTTCAGTTTTGGTAGTTGTGAAACATTGAACTTCATCACATATGGTAATTGTAATTCTTCTTGTTCTGGCCTGGAATGATGGACTTGTTGGTGTTTCCTTGTCTGTTTGGTTACAGGCGTTTTCAGAACACGTTGTCAGCCTAGTCATGGTTGTTGTATCAGTTTTTGTTTTGAATGAGGGCCTTGAGCAGAACTTGACCTGTCCAAGTCTGGTGTTGGGGTTCTGGTCTCTTTTTGTTCTGGAATTGAACTACTTGATTCATCTTCACCTGTCATGTTCGAGAAGGTTTTAGGATCCGCCGAAGTGGTTAGTTCTTCTTCTATTGACGATATTTGCAGATGGCAGGTAGTTGGTTCTACGTCTTCTGTTGGTAAAGCTTCGCCTTCTTCTGTTGGTAAAGTTTCTTCCTCTTCTTCCTCTTCTTCCTCTTCTTCCTCTTCTGTTGAAGTCGTTTCTTCCTCTATTGTTGATGTTTCTTCAGGAATATCTCTAGGATTTTTTAACAAACTACACTGGCTGTTTCACCTATTTCTGCAGTAAAAACAAGCGTGCATTATGTACTGGTACCATCGTACCCGTTGTAGTTGTTATCGTGGGAATATGAACATTTATCACAATAGTCTTAGACACATAAGACTAAACCCTGTGCTCAATAGCCGTTTTCCCACTATTCAAAAACATTCACAGTCCCTGCATTTTACCTTGGGTACCATACCATATTCAACTTTGAACTTCATCCTGTATATAAATACCTATCTCCCCCCCCCCGAGATAACATCAGTGAGAAGTTACATAAAGAGCCTAGAATAGACTACTATGATACTACGATTATAGATATTTTATTTTGAACCTTCCCTGTAACGAAAGAAAGAAACATTATCGACAAGTTTTAACTAGTAAAATTTTCAAAATCTGGGATTAGAAAACCAGTCAGCAATGTATCCGGTCACCCTAAGGCGATATTAAGCTATACCGAATTACCTAATTTTGAAATTAATTGGGCTATGACGTGAGACCAAGGCCCACAATATTTGAAAAATTTCAAATATTTAATTTTCATTATTCAGATAACTGTATCTAAATTTCTATTCTCATGTCTTTGGTTTCTTGTGAAGGCAGCAATCCTAATAACCATTAAAGAGTCCTTCTCCAAACGTGATCTATCTACCTTCGCTTGACAACCAGTAATGGGGCAATCAATACTTCCACGTGCTCCTATCTGCTCCTCGATACTCAGCCTTTCAAAAGTATGACCACAGCTTTTTGACCTAACTGGTTCAGAATAATAGTTTAAAGAAATAGGATCCTTAAGAGAAACCTTCCCCCCTGAAACATTTAAATCCTCATCCTCATCCTCATTATCATCAGGGATGGCTTCTTCTGGATGATTAATAACATATGCCAAATCTTTCAAATACTTATAATAAGCGTTATTCTTAAGCATGGACTGGTAGTCTCTTGAGTGTTCTATGTCTTCAAATGAATTATAGCATTGTCTTATAATTTCAGGGAAATTTTCCTCTTCCAAGCCCTGGTAAAAATGTAATGTATCCAACTCTAAACGCGGTCTTTCTCTATCGGTAACCTTCGCCAATTGAGGCGTATCTAAGATTTGTTTAAACCGGTTAACCTCAAAATCCGATTTCACGATATTTTCCAAGCTTTCTCGAAACAGAGATAAGACAGAATCATCAAAGCTTAGATGCTTGTTGGCGATAATGTACTTTATGTATTGATCGGTTGATTCTCGTATTTCCTTAAACTGTTGCCTACTGATTTCTGGGGCCTTTCGGTTAAAAAACAAATCTTCGAACTTGTGTATCAGATCAGAGCCTTTCAAAGGAATGTACCTGGGAAGCCTCAATGGCGTAGACTCTGAATCAGGTGGAAGTGTAGCTTCTGACATTTGTAGAATGTGGGATTTATGGAAGAATTGATGTAAATGAATGGTGAAGATAGTTTCAAACGTGGACAGGCAACCCAAAAAAAAAAAAACATTTCAAGAAGAAAATACGAGTCTGGCTAAATCACCCTTCATCGACCAGGCAGGGAGAAGTAGTGTGGAACTCTGTCTTTGAGTACAAATGATATTATATTCCAGACACCTTCTCAATACGTCCACTGTGTACATTTATACAGAATTCGGACTTACATCGGAATCGGTTTTAGGGTATTGGTAGATTTGTTTGGACTTTTGATTTGTGTTATAAGAGGAGGGCAAACAGTAACGAGGAATAAGGAAATCTAGACTTCATGGTTTTGGCTTCAGAAGGTTGAATAATGTTCGGAGAAGTGACCAATGAAAACTTTTTTTTGCCAAAAATGTGTTGTCATTTGCTATCTTATTAGAGACCCGATGCATAAATAACAAACTAGATCAGATGCCCCCACTTCAAAGGAAGACTGAAATTTTATTAGCTTTGCCTACCCACCCGCCTTTCTCCAAGAAATGATCTTGAAAATATGGTATGCCATATAGTCTAGTGAGTATCCGATATCACTACATGACTTTTGACGGGGAATTAATTGTCAGACAGACAGACAGACAGACAGACAGACAGACAGACAGATAGACATTGATACATATTTTGAAAGTCATTTTTAAAATTTGAACCATACTATGGCTTGAGTGAGGTCAGATATTAATTGCCTCATTGGATCAAGATTGAGATTACCGTTATACATCTGAAACATACTTTACAAAATTGCAAAGAAAAGTAAGCTTGATATCGTTGATATTATCGTTAATGCACCAGGGGGTTAAAATAAGCGTTGGCAACCATTCTTCACGGGAGATAAAGTTTGAATGAAAGTTGAGATCCGATGCTTTTAAACAATTTGCAGTCGAATCACTGAAGAATTAAAAAAGTATAAATACAACTGTGTTGGATCAGTTAATCGGGGCTTAAATTTTGAACAATAAGGCTTCAAGATTTCACTATGTTCAGCTATACCAATCTATTTATTGTCTTATCACTTTGGCTGCCAAGTTTAGCCAAGTCCTCACCTCTGATTAGCTATTTGGTGATCCGTGATGCAAAAGAGTTGGAAAATTCATTCAACTTTAACATCCATAGTAACATCATTCGATATGATGCACGCATAAGACAAAAATTCGAGAAGAAATGGAAGCAGAGAGCGCACGGAGTAGTAGAACTGATGAAATCAGCAATTGGCAAGGATGGTGATCCTACCTTGATCGGATTACAGGAATGTTTGCATAATCAATTATAGGATATCATCAAACATATTAATGGAGGGAAGGAATTATCATTACCCTTTCAATCATGCTGGAGTGGGAAGAGACGATGGACGTAAATCTGGAGAATTCAGCCTAATCATTTATGACACCAGAATATGGAAAGTGGTGAATGAAACTACTAGATGGTTTAGTTCCGGTCCAAATAAGCCTTAATATTATCCTGGGGCCCGGGACCAAAAGAATCACCACTTGGGCAACTTTTATTCATTAGGAAACAGGTGTTGGAATCAATTTATTAAAACCCTCATTTTGACTCTCGTTTAGAAGAGGCTTGAGAATTCAGTTCAAAATTGTTATTGCAATTTAGTGCTGAGGTTCCAAATGATTATCCTAGTTTCTTTAAACGGTGATTTCAATATGGTCAAGCAAAACAAAAAAAAGAGAAATCTTATTCAATCTTGACAGAACAGTTGAAAGATGTTTCCCAGGTTTCTTTGAAGAAATTTAACGAGGACCTTGTCACATCTTGTGGATTTGATTCCAAAGTAAAGGGAGTCAGGCTGCAGGGGAAGAGATATAGATTTCATTTTGCCCCCCCCCCCCCCACAGAATTGCAATGAAAAATCAGGTCCAAGGGCCACGTCTTATCAAGTACTTGAAAATTTCTTAGACAATAGCCATAGATTTAATGATCATTGATCAATCATGACCAAACTTTCGATACCTCTGTGAATATACTAATATAGAAGAACAATAAATTTTTTTTATAGAATCTGATTTAACGCTCTTTTCAGAGACGGTTGTACATTTCCCAGATTGGTTCAGTTACATTTATTTCAAAAAAAGAAACAATTATATGCGATAAAAATCCTCCAATTTCCTAGTTACACTAAACATATCTATACAATCTACCACTATCACGACAGCTCCTGATCATGCTGAGTATCCTGTTCGTCATTACTTTCGGCAGATTGATTAGGTGGTCCTCCCGCTTCATTAATACCTTGAGTATGATTCGATGACACTGTATTACTAGTATTTGCACTTGAAGTACTAGGAATACACCAATTTCTATGAGAATGCCATGCCCGCATTTGACAATCACGAGAACAATATTTAGTTCTTCTACATCTTCTACATTTCAGAAATTCTCGAGGATATTTCTCCCATTTCCCACAATCCAAATTTCCACATTGTCTTACTCCTCCACGCAATTCATTTCTTCTGCACGAGTTTCGCATGATTACACCTGACCAGTAATACATATCAGTTCCTGACAAAAATGTAAATTTCTCCACCACTGGAAATAAGTTCACCTTACTATATTCAATTAAAGAATTATCCTGATCATGGTTGCATTCATCAATATTGAAATCATCATAATCATCATAACACCATTTCTTCTCCAATGAATCCTTAGTTAGTTTCCGAGTATTTATAATTGTGTTTTGTAAACTTTTGCTTTCAACTTCGATGAATTTATTCATTCGTTCATTTATCTGGAATAAACTAATTTCACGTTCCAAATCATCCACTATTGATTCACAATCAATAATTGAATCATAAAGATTGCTTAAATAATTCGGCCCGTCTAGCGGTGGTTGTTTGTTCAACACAGCGTCATCATCATCATCATCATCATGATCATCATCATCAACACTTTGATTGGAAAGAGTATCACCTTCAGCTTCTTCATTATCCTCTTCTGCATCTTCACTTTCTTCATCGTCGTCATCATCTTCGTCATCAGCTAGTTCTGCATTTTCTGTAAGATCAGTTTTGTTATACAATTCGAACTGATCCTCCTCTAATACCAAATTGTCATCTTGCAAAGAACTAAGCATCTGGGGAGAGTTGGAAGGTGAAGGATCAAATCGTTCTAGATAAGTAGTCCTAGTCTTTCTTGATTTTGGAATGGCGGCGGATCTCAATTTGATAGCCAATGTCTTTTTCATCTTAAGCTTCATTTGTCTTTCCAAATACAACTTCATATGTTTTTCTCTGATACTCATATCGGTAACAATATGAGTATTCTGCAATACATCTTTCAAATAAGGATATTTTGAAATATAAGCAAGCAATTGTAACGACCAAACAATATCATCATCTCGTGGAATGACTACTCCCGTTTCAGTAAAATCTCGAACTGCAATCTTGGAATTGTTGATTTGCTTGTTGATTTCAAAATCTCTGGCATACATATCTGATAAAAATTGTAAATTGCTGTCCATATTATAATCACAATCATTAAAAAATCTATCATCCAACATTTCCATTTGTTTCTCTTCTTTCAATTTATGTAAAATATTGACAATAATATATCTCCTTCTTATATCGTTACTTATTGTATTATGTTTTGCCTGCAGGGGATTATTTTCGAGATGGATATTTGTTTGGGACGTTGGCATTGGCATTGCTGTTATTCGTATCAATTTAAACAATTGTTCAACATTCAAATTCTCATAATCATCGCTAGTTAAATTGTCAACATGATTATGATGAAAATAAGGCCGGGTAGTGTTTGAAATTGATGTTGCTTCAATTGCGGCCGCAGTCACCAGTATTTGGTTTTGATAATTGTCCAGCAAACTGTGATGATTGGTGTATGCTTGCAGAAATGCTTCGGAAGGGATAGGGGTGTCATTATTAGTTTCTTGATTGAAGGCAGCTAATTGCCCTCTGATATTTTGACGTATACCAGCTTGCTCGGTATTATTCAATTGTTGGTCAAGATCTACCTGTTGATTATTGTCTTGAAAAGTACGAAATAAACTGGGTGCCTCTGATTGAGGCTGTATATGTGGTGCATATGATTGTTGTTGATTAGGGTTGTGTTGATTTAACACTTGTCTGGTGGCGTTAAGAAAGGTTCTTTCATTCAATGATAAATAATTGTCCAATACAGTTGCAATTATAGGAAGTATGCCTGCTTTCACTACTTTTTGCCTGATCTTTTCAGTGCCTCTTGTACCAGCAAGAACCAAGCACTGAAATGCTAAAGTCCATTTCCAAGCTGTGAGTAATTTCTTTTCACTAATACATTTATGATCTTGAATATTAAAATTTGTATTATGACATTCATGTAAGATTTCAATTAATCTTTCTATACCTCCATCAACAGATAAAGTCTCTCGGACCTTGGCCAGTGAAGAGACAAGATATGTTAAATAGTTCAAGGAGTTAACTAGTGGTTTATCCGATGTTACATCGAGTGCTCTTCTGTCATACAAACTGGTTGTAATCGTCACCGCCGCTTTATTATTCGCTATGGATTTATAGTTGGAGTCACGCATGGGTATGTATATATTTCAGACCGGAGCAGTACTCTTGACACTATGGACACTTGTTTATCTGCAAAAATGAGGATTAGGATGATTAGGAGGATGTTGATGATTATTATCGTGTCACCCTAAAAACACAACAGTTTTGATAAAAAAAAAAAAAGAACAAAAAAGTAACAGGAAACAAAAAAAAAATGCAAGGCGATGGTTGTGCAACTAACAAAGTGATACTGTATCTGTTCTAAATAGACTGTGTGAAATGACCTCTCTTTAGAAGATGACTGAGGAGGCGTGGGGTGGTGGTCGCTGATACCTTGGAGGGAGGGGGGGTTAGTAATCAAATGGTTCACTATTGGAAGTAAAACATCTTAACTCTAAATTTTTTTTTTCTTCTGCGGTTTTTTTTTTTTTGCCACTACCTTTGCTTGTGTACAGTACGTTCTATTACTCTATCTATCTCTATTTCTCTCACGTCTCTATGTCTATTTATGCCTAATAACCCAACCTTTTCTCTATCTTAACCATTGCCTTCATACATTGCTCCATAAACATTAATGTAAGAATGGAGTGTGGACCGATTCTAAATAACTGGGCCCAGAACCCTTTATATAACGCAGCAGGTCCTTCAATCAGGACAGTTTTCTTGAAGCAATCTAATGGCCCACTATACAAGTTCCCCTTTTGGTTATACATTCTAGTAAGAATGACATCCCATGGATTCATGACGATAGCTACCCCTAATCCTGCCATCGATGATGAGATAAAGTGCAATCCAATAGAATGATCTTCCACAATGTTATGCTTTAATAAGAAATTCTTGGTGAGATTATATACCGGAAGTTGTGCCGCTGAACCTGCCCCAGTTCTGAGAATGGCGGCATCGACACCCCTATAAAGACCCTTGACACCTTCTGCCTTATAGATCTGACCAATTCCATCCCAGGCACTCTTATAGTAGGTTTGCTGTCCCACAGCAACTGCTCCAGGTTGGGATCCAGTAGCCTTGGAATATGATTGCATTCTGGTCTTGATTAAGAAGAACGGTGATGCTAAAACAGCCCCTGCTGAACCTGAAACGAAACCAGCAAGCACGTTAATTGGTAAACTTTGCGGTATTCTTCCAAACTCTTCAAATTTCGCAGGGGTTATGTATTTGGTGAGATAATATCTACTTGGTTCATATAATCCAATTCTGCACCCATTTAACCCCAATTGGTAATAATAGCCACACATTAATCCTTGTTGTAACCCTCTAATACCTTCATTCTTATAAATCACCACAAATGCTTGTAATGGGTTCTTGTACAATTTAACCGCATCTTTAGCCGTCTTAGTAAGTTCACCTTGAAGTTGCATTCTTGTCTTGATTAATTCAATCGGATTAGTAAAGGTCACTGCACCACAGGCAGCGATTCCTCCAGCAAAAAATCCACCTAAAGTAGAGACATTTTCTGCAGCATTTTTGGTCTTCTTGGAAACTTTGAGAATAGATTTGGGATCCACTACCGGTACTCTAGCCAATATCGTCTCCTTCTCAGTCAGACTCATCGTGTATATGTATATTACCTGTTTGTGAAATACCTAGTGGGGGGGGGAGGGTCCCTTCTCTTTTGAGATCGGGAAAAGAAAAAAAATTTGGATTTAACGTAAACTGAAAAATAAAATCAAGTTTTGACAAGAAGAAAAAAGAAATAAATATACCGTTAACGGCCCGCTAAAACGGTTTTTTTCTGATTCAAATGAGCACGTGATTTCGGAAATATTTTTCCTAGCTGTAGAATAGAAGTTTCCTGTTAACTACACCTGACACCATTTTATTATGTGACTGTCATTTACTGGAAGTTGGGGATAATTGGTTTGGGGGGGGGGTGAGAGGAGGGGGGTTCGCGATGCTTCTAGTAGTTATACCATAGAAGTCGACTCCAAGTGTTTGACTCCTGTTATCAGTTTGTGAGTTTGTGGATTCACTAATCTATTTTCACTTGAGCCATCTATCTATGGTGCAGTCTAATGCTAGTCATAAATGGTGGTGTTATACTGGTTGACTACCAGCATTATTTAATATGCTTTCTTTCATCTCATACTACTTATAAAATATACCAACTAATGGGGAACTGAACCAGCTTATATATCCATGAAGTGGTCTGATTAGGTTCTAGGAGAGACACCTAATAGTGCAGTGGATTGCCATGAGTTCAAATATGGTTGGCTTTGCAAAGTTAGGCCTCAATAGTATGAAATGCCAAGAGAGTAGATTTGAGCGCACGGCGGCTGTTCTATTATGGATGCAAAATGATCTACCTAATAAAGAAAGATTCGTTTACTGAACCGATAATTATTTTTTAGGTATTATCTACTAATAACTCCGATTTTGTGTACCTTTAACCGAAAATTTTAAACTTGTTTGTTTTTCCTTCTTTCTGAAGTGACGTACTAATAATATAGATAAATTTATTAGCACCTCAGAATGATGTTTAATTTCTACCTTAGGCAGATAACAAGAAATTTAATATTTTGTTTTATCAACCAAAACGGCTTCA
Organism: Hemisphaericaspora lyxosophila; assembly: GCA_030582855.1. Classification (NCBI taxonomy): domain Eukaryota; kingdom Fungi; phylum Ascomycota; class Pichiomycetes; order Serinales; family Debaryomycetaceae; genus Hemisphaericaspora; species Hemisphaericaspora lyxosophila. Next base: position 12,832 of record JAJMHC010000049.1, read on the forward strand.
TTCTAGTATGTTTTGTAACCATTTTTACATATCAGAAGACCACGAGAACGTTAGAGTTTAATACTATTTAGTAGTAGTTTAGTCAATTGAATGATTGGTCTATAGCAGAACTAATATGAATTTTTGGCAATTATTATAAAGTGAGTTAGTGGAACCAGTAGGAGTCATTTACATTATCTCCTTTGTTTCAATCATGTATCCTTATCAATTGGACATTATCTGTCCTACTGATGAAACCCCTTTAATTCAAAAGGATCCTAATAATATGACAGGTGAAAGTGTTGATAATCTTCTTGCTTGTCTCCGTTTCAAGGATCATAATTAGTTTAATTTCAACCCATGAAGTCCAAGCGAGACAAACATTGATGGTCTTTCCCTTACCATTGAGGCTGTTTCTGAGTTATCATATGGTACAATCCCCGATACACCTTTGCTGTTTGGCGTCTTGATAGACACACACCAAAAAAGTTCCCCGGAATGTTACCCGGTTCAGAAACCATTGCTGGCAAGTACAGGCACCAACACTGATTATGATGGTGCTTCTTGTACCCAAGCTGCCTGGCCAGTGTTATCTCTCCAAGAGGGTGCCGAAGAACCTCTTAGCCCTAGTGTATCTCCATTATTTTATCCAGATCCTAGTGTAGAAAATCAAAGTTCACGCCAACATAGGCGGGCATCACTTTTTGTCAATACCGTTCATGAAAGTATGTCTAATGACACACCACCACCTATCCCCAAGAAAAAAACCGTTGACAATTAAACCCCCTCCGTCGGGCAAATGTTTTACCATTGGCTTTAGCCAAGGGCAGAACAAAAACTTGCCCAAAACTAATACCCAAGTTTCCTTGTCCAATATGTAACAAGTCATTAACTCGTAAGAGTAATCTTAAACCACACATGGAAATTCATGCACCAGACAGAAAAACCTACCAATGTTATCATTGTCCCGTCGTGCTTGCTAGAGAATCGGATCGAAAACGACACCAAGTTCTTCATACTGGTGTGAAGAGGTTTGTATGTGGGGGAGATGTACAAGATGGGAGGGCCCATTATGGATGTGGTCAGAAGTATCACACAAGAGAATCCTTGATGAAACATTATTTGTCGAAGAAAGGAAAACAGTGTTTGATGCCATTGGCAAATGAAGAAGAACCGGAAGGGAGGAAGGGAGGAAGGGAGGAAGAGCTGAGAGAAGATGGTCATGTGATATTAGTTGATTGCGCAGACGTCTAAAATGTGATTGATATCTATTTTTGAAAATAAAATGCAAAAAAAAAAATTCCCCCCCCCCCACTCCCAAAAAAAAAGGGCATGGTTGACAAAGTTATAGTTGCACCATAGTTGCAACAAAGTTAAACCCACTTCCCCACTTTTTTGTCAAATAAAATAATCGATTAGTTGTTCCGGTTGAAAAAAATGTTGTTTCGAAAGGGTTAATTGTTGAAAAAATAACTGCCCAAAAAACAATTATTTTTCAATGTAATAACTCCATACTATAGATGTGTGACAGAACATTAAAAGGTCTGGAGAAAGCAATTGGTCTTCTCTTTAGGTGCAGTGATGTATCTAGAAACGCACGCCCTCAGACCAGACAATATTACCAACAACGTACGGATGATGTGAAATAAACTAAACCTATGGTATCATAGGAAATGTAAGGGGGCGGGGCGTAAACTTGCTTGGAATAAGGCTGGGAAGACTAAAAAAAAAAATATAAATATAAAGAGAGGTGACTTCCTATCCGACTTTTGCAACCTTGTTACATTTCTTCTTCATCATTTCGTCAGTAATGGGTATATCAGACATGAGAAAAAATACTAAGGACCGATAACAATTAGTAAACTATCACCAAAACAGACTTTTTGAGCCGTGGAGACCCTCCTCTTCTCGATAGAGCACAACTGGATGACGCCAACACCAAGAAAATATTGCTTCAGTATAATAAGGACAGATTCTGGTTGGTAGAATACACCTTTTCTTTAATTCCTATCAATCACCCCCAAAAGTTTCAGTATTAGGTTTGATTATTAATGGATTCTACGGGTTTGGTGACCATATTTTTTTTTTTAGATGAACTTTTAATGCATGTTTTAGTTTTTGAATCTATACCTGTGTATTTTGTAGTAATTAATACCTCACTTTCAATCATGGATTATTCGTATATCAAAACAGGGGAACCCTTAAAAAACAATATTTCGCTTAATTACTATTGGGCTACTCTAACTATTACTCTGCAATGTATAATGCTGACAATCTCATACGGTAGGACACAATATTTGAATTCACTGGTTACTCAGTCCAACTATGTAAATATCGGCTAGTTAATCCAATAAAAGTTACTCCAAAGGCTATTAATAATGCGCTATTGGTAGCTCTACAAAAAGGGTAATTTGAATTCTCTCGTGGTGGACATTTCACCTAGAAGATATCCATTTGAGTTACCCAGAATTGTTTTCCCTTTGCCTTGAAGTGACAGCGAATCTACATAACTTTCAACTGGATCAAAAAGTATGCACCCCCCACCATTCTTTTGAATAATTTTCCAATAAGGGTTCGGCTGGTTCTAGAACCAACCACTCAACCAACCAAAAAAAAAAAAAAAAAAGATCAACGATGGTGAAAATTGTTGCCATCCTCTTAACTAAACCCTTCAGAAATATCCCTCCAATGTTAAGAAGAGCGACACTGAAAAGCTGCAGTGGTAGCAGGGAGATTTATAGAAGATTCTTGTCGAATGGGGCAACTGATGCGTCTATTCTTAGGAAGTATCCTATTGGTTTAACCTTGCACGGGTTTGAGATTGAAACGGTTAAACCAATTCCTGAATTTTCACTTGTTGCAGTTAGTCTTAAACATAATGGCAGTGGTACTGAGCATTTGCACTTGGATGCCTTGAATGATAATAATAACGTGTTCCTGATTGCATTCAAGACAAATCCTCCAGATAGTACTGGTGTGCCTCATATTTTGGAACATACTACCCTTTGTGGATCTTCAAAATATCCCGTTAGAGATCCCTTTTTCAAGATGACAAATAGATCTTTGAGTAATTTCATGAATGCCATGACAGGACACGATTTCACATTTTACCCTTTCGCAACAACTAATGCTAAAGATTTTGAAAACTTGATGGATGTTTATCTTTCTTCAGTATTTGAACCACAACTCAACTATAACGATTTCCTTCAAGAAGGTTGGAGATTAGAAAATGAAGACATCAATGATATTAAGAGTAAGATTGGATTTAAAGGTGTCGTCTATAATGAAATGAAAGGACAATATTCAAGTTCTGCTTATTATTTCTATATAAAATACTTGGAATCGATATATCCATCGTTGAACAACTCGGGAGGTGATCCAAAAAACATTACTGATTTATCCTATGAAGATTTACTCGAGTTTCATTCCAAGAATTACCATCCTTCCAACGCAAAGACATTCACTTATGGTAATTTACCATTAGATAACCATTTACGTAGATTAAATGAATATATTGGTAATTTTGGAACTAGAAAAGCAAGCACCAATGTCAAGCATCCAATATTCAAAGAAGCCAAGAATAATTTCTTACAAACTACCCTTCCCGGTCCAATTGATTCGATGAGTGGTAAGGATATCAGTGAACAATATAATTCTTCAATAACCTGGAACTTGGGAAACCCATTAGAGAAAGACCTGCTTTATACCATTTTCAAATGGAAAATCCTTAATTCTTTATTATTTGATGGACATAACTCTCCTCTCTATCAAGAATTGATTGAAAGTGGATTCGGTGACGATTTTTCAGCAAATTCAGGTCTTGATACAACCACTTCATTATTATCGTTTACAGTTGGGCTTAATTTCTTATCTAAAGAAAAAGTTGACCAATTACAACCTAAAATCCTTGATATTTTAAATAAGAATGTCATTCCAGAATTAGATAATCCACAAAGTAATTATCATGATAGAGTTAAGGCTATTGTTCATCAAGTGGAATTATCATTTAAGAAACATAAACCAGATTTTGGATTTGGATTATTAAGTTCAATAATTCCATCTTGGGTAAATGGGATGGATCCTATTAAACAATTACAAGTTGAGGAAACCTTGGAAGAATTTAAATCAGATTTTGAGAAACATGGATTAACAATCTTTAAAAATTTACTTTATGCAAGTTTATTGAATACAAACACTCAAGTATTCAAATTTACCATGGAACCTAAAGAAGATTTCTCACAGGAATTGGTTGACGAAGAAGTCACTCGTTTACAAGGTAAAGTTGATAATTTATCTGATGAAGATAAACATCATATCTATAAGAGAAACTTGGATTTAGCTAAAGTTCAAGCTGAAGAGCAAAATGTTGATGTCTTGCCTACACTTACCATGGACGATATTGCCAAAAAGGGTGAATTCTATCCTTTACACTATACCAAAGTGAATAGCAAAGTGGTACATGAAAGAATTGTCGACACAAATGGATTAGCATACGCATATGGGTTGAAGCCAATGGGAAACTTACCAGTGGAGTTGTACAAATATTTGTCATTATTTACTAGTTGTTTAACAAATCTTGCTGGGACTACTGAAACATCAATTACTGATCTTGAAACTAAAATTTCCATGCATACTGGGGGCATTTCATTTAATTATAAGATTGCATCTAATGCTTATGATATTAATGACGTGAAATTACATTTTTCAGCCAGTGGTATGGCTCTTGCTCAAAATGCCCAGTATATTTATGATTTATGGTATGAGATTATTACCCAAACCAGATTTGATGCCAACGATGACGTGGTGTTGGATAAATTGACCACCTTGATTAAAAACATGGGACAAAATCAAATGAACAACATCGCTGATCGTGGTCATTCGTATGCCTCGGGAGTAAGTAATTCTAAGTTGACCCCGGCGAAATATATTTCCGATATTACAAGTGGATTGAGTCAAGTAGAATTTATATTAGAAATGAATTCAAAGCTTGAATCTAGAGGTAAAGAATACCTTGTGTCTGAAATTTTACCCAATTTAAAATCTATTCAGCAGCATATCTTAAAAGGGGAATCAGAAGGATTTAAATATAGACTTGTGGGTGACCAACAAACTGTTAATGAGAATGAAAAATTACTTGAATCGTTTGACCAAAAGATTTCTTCGATTGGAAGTGATGAAGTTGCAACTGAAGGTGGATTGAAGTCTTTATTAACATCATTCAATTCCAATTCATTAGGAATTAACCAAAAGACATTAATCAATCTTCCATTTCAAGTTGGATATTCTTCATTAGCCAAAACAGGTGCACCCTATGCATCCAAAGATGGGGCTGCCTTACAAATCTTGTCCCAATTATATACTTCTAAGCACCTCCATTCCAAAATCAGAGAATCAAATGGTGCTTATGGAGGTGGATTAAATTATGATGGATTAGGAGGGGTGTTGAATTATTACTCCTATAGAGATCCCCAAGCCTTAAAGTCAATCGAGTCATTTATTGAATCATTCCCCTATGGAATTAATGCAAACTGGCAAGATAAAGATTTACAAGAAGCTAAACTTCGAATATTCCAAAGTGTTGATGCTCCAATTAATATTGCCAGCCAAGGTTCAAGTGAATTCTTTGAAGGTATATCTGACGAATTAAGACAGGAAAGAAGAGAAAACTTCTTGAATGTAACTGCTAATGATTTACAAGAAGTTACTCAGAAATATTTGATTGATAACTTGAATAATCTGATTACGGTGATTGGAGACAATAAGATACTTAACGTGGGCGATGACTGGTTGGTAAGAGAGTTGAAGGCGAACTAGATTTTCATAGACTATTAGACGAGGTACTTGTAAATAGAGACAGCACTAGTATATTACTTTTGTAGAATTACTTGGATATAAACGTTAAAAATAAATCGTATAATGAAAAAAAAATTTCTATATGAACATTATGTAGTGGAGGGGGGGGGGGAAGGAGGAGGAGGAGAGAGACAGAGGCCTGGCTACCTTCCGGATTTGACTATGTACAGTTATAATAATCTGGGATAGCGCTGCTAACGATGTGTTCTGGTGTAATCCTTCTTGGTGACTTCCGTTATCTTTCTCTTTCTACCTTCTTCAAATAAGACATGTCTCTTAGCTCTTGGATCATATAAGATAAGACTCAATCTAGGGGAACTTCTTGGAATCTTGAACCACTTTTCAAAACCTGTCTTAGCTGCTGACACAAGCTTGACCATAGTTGTAGCTGCCCTTTTAGCCATATTGAATGTTAAGTTAAAGTGATTTGACCACCAGTTGGTTTGGTTTGGCTTGGGTTTGGTTTGGTTTGGTTATAAATTTTCACAAATTTTTTTTTTGTTGTTAGAGCCATTCTTAATTATGACTTCCTATTTAGGAAGTAGACAATTTACCTTCAAAGGATAAGTTGTAGCGACATATATCTCCTTTCTAACGACATTTTCCCGAGGCGCGTTTTTCTTTTAAAATTTTTCAAATCGACGCAACTTAACACATATTCCAAACTACTCCACTATTAGAGACCTCAATCAAACAGTACCGAGATGAGATTACCATTAATCATAGCATTCTTGTTTGCTTGCTTGTGCAATGCATTGCAGATGGAAATCCCTGCACTTGCAAACCCATCCCCAGTTTGTATTCGTGATTTCGTCACTGAAAACCAAATGGTGGTGGTCAATATTAAGACTGATGGTAGAAAAGGTGATGGACAAAGATTAGATTTAAGAATTACTGATCTGGTAGGTAATGAATACCGTAACAAGAAGGATATATTAGGGGAAGTCAAGGTAGCATTCACAAGTCATGACAATGCTGCTTTTGATATTTGTTTCTTAAATCACCAAGAAAAGAAATGGGGTAAGAATACCAAAATTAGTTTCATTAGAACTGTGGAATTAGATATCGAAAGTGGTGCCGCAGCAAGAGATTGGAATGCATTACAAGCTTCTGAGAAGTTAAAACCTGTGGAAGTTGAATTACGTAGAATTGAAGGGTTAACTAGTGAAATTGTTCAAGAATTACAATATTTGAAAACTAGAGAAGAAAAGATGAGAGATACTAATGAATCAACAAATAATAGAGTTAAGTACTTCTCAATCTTGGTTATTATTTCATTGGTTGGTTTGGGAGTATGGCAAGTTCAATACTTGAGACATTACTTTAAGGTTAAACACATTATTTAAGTTGTGTCTTTCTATAATTAGTTCTATTTAGTGTTGAATACATATAGGATTTGTGGCCAAAGCAGTACGCCCGATCTTCACATGGAGGTCTTGACAATGGTGGCGAAATTCTCCCATTTCCGTCTTTGTTTCTTTTCATCAATATCCTCCTTTGAAAGGGAGAATCTTTCAGCAGCAACGTTGGTAATATACATTTGATACTTTTCAATTCTCATTTCATCCATTAATCGACAGCAAAGAATTAATTGATCAACATCTAGATCATTGCCGTCACCCAAATCTCTTAATACCAAGGAAAACATCCATCCGAGAAGGAAATTCAATTTGAGCCAAGCTTGATTGAAATGGGGAAAGGAAGGATAAGTTTCATCTTCCAAAAGTTGCGAATATAAATCTTCATTCTTCATCCAACTAATAACAAGCAATAGGTTGTTTTTTCTATAACTCACTTCTAGTTTCAGGTTCAATTTGAAATTAAATTGAAATGGATTTGTCAACTTGCCTAATAGTTCCTGTGTAAGATTAATTAAGAATAATTCCCTGAATTTTAATGGAATATTGCTTGCAACATGCATTGAGTGATAAAATTCTTCAACATAATAACACTCAATAGCTATGAACCGTACCACGAGTTCCTTGACTAGTGAATAAGGTGATAAACTTCCTGGCTCCTCACTTATAATTCCATCTCTAGTTTTATAATCAAAGTAATATGACCAATAAAACACCATATTTATAATCTTAAACCGAAGTTTCATGGAATCCATGTTGTCGTTGAAATAGTTATATCTTTTAGTTCGAGCTGGCAATTTATCATCTCTTCGAACTAATAACTTTTCGTGTTCATAACAAGTTTGCGGTAATTTTGAAGTAGGAGAAAACCCATTGAATACATATTCAACCAATCGATCATACCTACTATGTTTAAAATAACCCAATTGAGTCATTAATTCCAGTAGTAAGATATCATTATTTCCTGCCATAACTATCCCCGTCTGTCTCCTGATGTCATCATTTTGATTGGAGGTCCAATCTGGAGGAGTCTCTAACAATTCATCGACAAGATTAAACTCAATTAATGAAAACAATTCAAGCAATAATGAACTATGAGTGACATATATCAAGTGATAATTACTATAACATGAATCATATACATCCCGAGCCTTCCCACTACAATAAAATGTCCAATTTAATAATTTCCATAATGAAAAGCCACTATTTGGGTGTAATTTCTTGCTTAGAATAAGTTCATCAAAGATTTTAATATGGTCCCATTTATCCTTAATGACCTCCTTCTTAATTTTCTTCTTGGGTGGGGTGGGTTCTTTTAGTAATACAAATGGGTCATATACTCCCGATTGCCCTCTTCCAGATTCCAAAGCCGTTGCTTTATTGTTGATGGAGAGATTAAAGTCTTGATATTTTTGAACTTCTTCTTCCATCTCTGACATGTTTTCTTCTTCCTCCGCCTCCTCCGCCTTCTCCGCCTTCTCCGCCTCCTCGGGCTTTATTGAAGAGTTGGCTTTTTCCTCGTCTGAGTCAGTAAGGACCACAACTTCAAATCCTTGTACATCAATACTTGTCTTGGAATCCTCTTCACCCATCTTTCTTTTCTGGGGTGATTCGCGAATAAATGAAAGTATATCCCTTCCATTCTTCTCCGGCGGCCTGAATGCATTCGAATTTTCCTTCTTGATAATTTTCTTCATGGTTGGAGATTTGAATCTAGATGAAGTAGGTACAGAAGTATGGGTAGATATCGCGAAATCTTTAAGGAAACCAATAAGGTTCTGGTAAATACTCTCCTTTCCATATCCCAGTCCATCACTCAGCACTATTTGCACGTAATTCTTTATGATCTCAACACTTCTTTCGTTTAACGAAGTTTTACCTAATGAATTATCGTATTCCAAATGATATGATTTTAAAATTTCTTGGGTTGCAACTATCCCATCCAATGAAGAACCTGCAATTGTCCAATTACAAGAGGGGGAACGCGAAGCCAAGGTGAAAAGTATTCTTAAAATGTCAATCGAGGGACATGCAAGGTAGTCATAGGAGGTTGTTGATAAGTTCTGACTGATTTTGAATGACGTTTCTAGGTGAGTCAATAATTCGTCAAATTTAATGGCATTATTGATGTTTGTTTCTTGCTCCAGATCTATTTCTTGGATAAGGTGATTGATTAGGTTCGTCAGTGATTCTTGATAGGCTTGAATAGGGAAGCATTCTTGTGTGGCCATCGTCTCGGTCGTCCCCTATAACTTTCTTTGGTTGGTTCTTGGTTGGTTCTTTGGTTGGTTGGTTGGTTGGTTCTTTGGTTGGTTGGTTGTGAAAAGAATGGATTTTTCAATTTTTTCCTTTTTAGAAAAACAAGAAGAGAAACAAACCACCCATGTCACTTACAGTAAGTATCCAGAGTATACCAACACCATTGAATGGCAACTAACTAACTAACTAACTATTGATAGATTCACACAACTACAGGGAAACTAAAAGTGGAATTATATTCACTCGACAAATCGAATTATCAAATTATTGACAATTTCATTAAACATTGTGCAAAGGGGAGTTATAATGATAATAGAGTGATAAGATATATTCCGAGGTATATACTACAAACCGGTTCTCCCAGCAATAGGTCAATGGATTCGAGTCCCGCGGACGTTGCTGGTGGTGATGCTGGTGGTGATGTCACTGCCACTGCCACTGTCGCTGCCACTGTGGGTAAACCACAACTCAAACGAGGAACATTGTTTACTGTGAATAATGGTAGCCAACCGGGTTCGCAGTTCTTCTTTCTTCTTTCTACTGATCATATCGATTCGCTAGTTGGGGATTATACCCCAATTGGAGAAATAATTGATGGGTTTGACACGATCGATGCTCTTGAACATGAATTGATTACCGTGGATCATATATCTGCCAAAGTGATTGGGAAATATAAACAAACTAAGTGGATTGAAACCGTTGAAATACATAATAACCCTCTAGTCTAATTCACCTAGATTACCTAGAATTTCAGCAAAGTCTTTAATTGTTACCCAGGGACCATTCTTTATAGATTCAAAATCAAAATTTAATAAATTTCCACGAGAGTCGTGAGAACAACAACCTAACATGTCAATTAGAAAGGAATCATTAATCACCTTCTTGGTAACTGGATCAACATCCAATTGTAAGTTCTTCTTTATTCGTTTTAAATCGACTAGATTGAGACGCGCCTTTTCTACTTGAGTAGCTTGATCGTCTATGAATAACCTCCAACTTTCATAGATATGTTTGTACCCATCTCTAAATTTGACCAATCTATTGATATTTCTCAATAACTTATCGATATCGATAATATCCAAAATGTTATCACTGTCAGTTATGGTATTTCCTGTGATAGTGTAGGCTTTGATTAAATTCAATGCCATATTCTGACGTGGATTCATGGGGTCTAGTGTAACATTGGGTTGTTTCATAAAAGTATGGTAATATTCAATGCATGACTCAATATCCTGAGTGAAACATGTGGGGATATTTAGATTGCTGAATATTTCAGGTAATTGGTTTAAATAAAGATCATCTTCATCTGCAAGTATGGTGGAATAGGCTTCTAAGATCTCATCTTCAATCTCTATTGGTATGGTCTCAAATACCTCAAGCGGACTTGCCTTGCTTCTTGATTTACGGGACATTCTTCTCTACTTCCCTTATCCGTTAGTTACAATCTTCCTAGTACAATTGGCTGACAAATACTGGAGAGAAAAATTTCACGCCTTTTTGGCCCGAGAATAATTTCTTCCGGCCAAGAAGAAGAAGAGGAAGAAGTAGAAGAAGAAGAAGAAGAAGAAGCAACCAATATGCAAGAACCCTCGATTAAGACTACATTGGTGGAAGTCACTTCAAAGCTTCCCCTGAAACCACCTTGTCGAATTTTTTTCAAGAATGAATATGAACAACCTTCAGGAAGTTTCAAATTAAGAGGAATAGGTCATATGATCCACCATGCATTACTTGAACACCAAGGGGCCAATGTTAAAGTATTTTCATCATCTGGAGGTAATGCAGGTTTGGCAGCCGCTTATTCTAGTAACCACTATAATGTACCATGTACTGTAGTGTTACCAAAAACTTCCAAAGCCAATGTCATTGAAAAACTACAAAACTTGAATGCTGAAGTCATTGTCCATGGTGCTCATTGGGGAGAAGCCGATAGCTACTTAAAAGAACACATTGCAGGATTATCAAAAGATATTCATCCTGTTTATGTTCATCCTTTTGAAGGGGAAATATTGTATGAAGGACATGGTTATTTTATTGATGAAATCGTTGAACAAATTCCAACCGAAGACCTTCCACATATTAAAGGGATGGTATGTAGTGTTGGAGGTGGAGGGTTATATAATGGAGTAGTGGCTGGATTGGAGAGAAACGAAATGTTAAAAGACACCCCTGTCCTAGCTATTGAGACCAAACAAGCTCCAACGTTCAATCAAGCCATTCGTCAAGGAAAGGTGGTTCATTTAGATAAGGTAGACACTTTGGCCACTTCATTAGCTTCCCCCTATCTTTCCCAAACGTCATTTGAGAACTACTACAGTCATAAGACATACCTTGGAGAAATTGATGATTTGGATTCAATTAAAGGTGTTCTTGATGTTTATGATACCTTTGGATTATTTGTCGAACCTGCTTGTGGTGCCAGCACATGTGTTGCATTTGATAGAATGGACTTACTTGATCTTTTCGGTGAGTTAAATCACAATGACATCATTGTGATTATTGCTTGTGGTGGCTCGGGCACAAACGAAGATGTCTTGAACCACTATCGTCAGCTTGTGGACCCCACTTCATCTTCCTCGGCTGATCAAATAAATATTGCCTAATTGAGCAAACACAAACAAAAATTTAGTTTATCTTCTGCTTCTCTCTTTCTTTCTTTGTTTTAGGCCTATCAGCGAGACGTAACTCAATATAGAGCAACACATTCAACCTAAAGAGTAACTAGCCAGTAGATGCAGAACCCAGCCATGTCACAAAGCAAGACCGGTACTTGGTTTTGGGGATCAACAGCCTCTTCAAAGAATGCGAGTCCGGAGGTGGCGCAAACATCTGCAGGGCAAACACCACCAAACCCCCAACAGCAACCTCAGCAGGAACAACCTCAGCAGGAGCAACCTCAGCAGCAGGAGCAACCTCAGCAGCAGGAGCAGATACAGGGGCAGGCACAAGCTACTCGAGTGCAACAATCACAACTGATGTCTTCAACAACTTCACAATCGAAGCTGTCACCTCCCACCAGGACAATACGGCACAAAACTTCAACCACCTCACTTGCATCAATGACCACCGGAAATTGGCTAAGCTGGAAGGGAGCATCAAAGCACTCTGATAGTGAGGACGAGAGAAACGATCTTGAAGATACCAGAGAGAGTAGTCCGCCCTCAAAAAATTGGAAATTTTGGAACAATACTGCCCATGAATCAACCGATGAAAATACCAAAATAAAAGAAATTCCCAACACCATCCTAAATTCAACTCATGAAGTTCCACCCAAGGTGGATAGTGCCAGTGAGAATAGTAAAAATGCCACCAAGAAACAGGATGAAAGGAATGATAACGATGCGGTGATATATAAACCTCATGATACTTCGGCTCAATTTCATAAAATAAATACCCATAAGAATGAAAACTTGAAAGAGAATATAATTGTACCTGATTGGGATACATGCCTAACTAAAAGCACATCATTATTTATGTCTAATACCACAACATCAAACGACGGAGAAAAGAAAGGAGCCGATATCACCAATTGGAGATGGATTTTGAGCAAATTTGGTTTTAATTCTGGTGCTGCCGACGAGAAGAAATCTGATGAACGAGCAAAGAGATCGTATACGTTATATGGGAAGTCGTTGACTGTATTGCCGGAACATAAGCGAGCATGTTTACCTAATTATAATAGGTATTACAACAACAACAACAACAACAACAGCAGCAGCAGTGACACGAGCAGCGCGGTTGAAGATGAAGAAAACCATACCTACCAATCTGGTCTACCTACTCAATTAGAGGAAGATCAATCCGACCCTAATTCAATTACCATAGGAAATGATGCTATGGGTAATCTTTTAATAAACACGGCCCCTCATGAAGAGTTTACCAAGGCTGGTCCATTGAAGAAAATCAAAAACATTCTCATTATTGGAGTTCATGGATTTTTCCCCACCAAGATGATTCGCCCACTTATTGGTTCACCCAAGGGTACTTCGTTAAAATTTGCCAATGAAGCCGAGAAGGCCATTGTTCGGTATTGTGTAGATAACCATTTGATCAATGATGAGGAATCATTAGTTAGTATCCAAAAAATTGCGTTAGAGAAGGAAGGTAAAATATTTGATAGAGTTGAATTTTTTACCAAGATATTAACCGATTGGCAAGATGAATTAAATAATGCGGATTTTATTTTTATTGCATCCCATTCGCAAGGTTGCGTGGTTAGTGTAATCCTATTAGCTCGATTGATTCAAACGGGGATTTTGACCAATGCGATTCATAAAAGAATTGGAATATTAGGGATGGCTGGGATTAACAATGGTCCATTTTTTGGAGCTGATAAGGGTTTATTCATGAAGGCATATTCTGCAATTGAACATGATTCATTAATTGAATTATTTGAATTTAACAAATTTAACAGTAAACAATCATTAGTTTATAAACAATCAATGAAATTGTTAATCAACACAAATGTTAAGATTTGTTTTATTGGGTCTATAAATGATCAATTGGTTCCGCTATATTCTGCGTTAGGATCCCATATTTTTCATCCTAATATCTATCGTGCATGTTACATTGATTATTCATCCCTAACTCCGGCATTTATTCAAAAATTGGTTTCGTTAAGTTGTCAGCTATTAAACTTGGGTTATTTTGACAACAATGTCTTGAAAGAGTTAAGCCCCTCCTTGGCTGGTTCATTAACTGGAGGAGGCCATTCTAAAATATACAATGATGGGAAAGTGTACGATTTAGGAGTGAAGTTTATGTTGGACACCGATGATATTGTCATACCCCATTGGGAACAACAACAGCAACAGCAACATCACCATCATCAATCCCAAAACCAATTACCCACAAACACTTTATTCACGAACATCCCAACTACAAACCGATTATATATCCAAGAATTTAAAGTTGACAAAATAGGAAGTAACCCATATATACTACCTTGGTGTTTACGTGGATTATTATATAATATTGAAAAGAACTGGCCCAATAGAAAAGTTAATTGCGAATTGGATAATAAAAGCCACAAGAATGGTTATGAGGAAATCAATGAATTATATGAAATATTCAACTTATGGAAACCTGAAAGTAAATTATTAAAAGATCTTAAATATAGATTGAATGGATTGAGGAGTAAGCTATAAGTTTAGTTCTTGCATTGGTTATATAGCGTAGCTAGTCTACAGAGGATAGTGATTTTTGAATGAGCTTGATTGGCGATGTATGCTTTACTCTATTGTTAGTTCAATGTAAAAGACATAGAACATTAGTAAGAGGGGTAGAGGTCAGGGGTGGCACGCCTTGGGCTGTACCTGGTCCTGCTCCTGGTCCTGCTCATCCTGATACTACTGACATAGTAACAGACATGGTACCACCACCACCACCACCACCACCTGGCAATGGTGCCAATAGCCTTATATCTATGGTGTTGAATCCAATGCTCTGTTTGTTGATGTCGTTTTTTAGTTTGATTTGTTAAATTCTCTTTTAATCCCACTAGATGCAATCTATTGGTTTATTGTATTTACAATTTTTCACTAATTGAAAGAAACTCTCGATGACATAGGATCTCTCCTAAGATGCATAATGCATGCATTATATGGATTGGTTATTATCATCGAATGGAGAATAATAGGCATAGACCCCAATGGGAATTGTGTATCAAGAAGACTATTTCAAATAGTATACAGGCCATACTAACCTAGTCTCTATCTAGGCTACTGGTGGATAAGTCCATAGCCCCTACACCATACTCCCTACCCCATTCAATCAATGCATTGAATAGTAAATAAACCAAAAGACGCGTAAAATTAAAAATAAACATAAAAAAAAAATAAAAAAAAATAAAAAAAATCGAAAATCAAAGAAAGGAATTTTTCTTCTGGTCATTTTGATTGTTGTTTATATTATTACTATTACTATTACTATTACTGTTACTGCTGATACTGCTGCTGATACTACTGATACAGGCTACCCACACCCACACCCTATACTCCTCAGGAAGTACATTACAGACAGGACCCAACAAAGGATGACTACTCATGCAGTGCTATCCTTAAGTGATATGTGTAATGGCAACAACCATGAAGAATCTTGGACGCCAGCTCATCAACAGTTGTTATCTTCATTGGTCAGTAAGCCAATCACATTCACCCAATTAAAGAAGTCATTCCAACAATTCGATGATGACGTGATAATACAGAAAGTCATTGAAAACCCTTGTTGGAAGAAGAAGGTTTTTGTTTACTGTTGTTTATTTGAAAAATCAATAGCTAAAATTAGTCGTTCCGACATTAATATCTATCGATCATGGATAGATAAGGTGTCATTACCCAAGACAGACATAGAAATCTTATATTGTTTGTCATTGCATGATCATTCTTTGACTACTTTAAAACAACTGCTTCCTCATCAACCTATACAGAAATGTAAACAAGCACTTTCATACCTTGATGACATTCAATGGACGTTGGGAGAGAGCCAACTTATTAAAAAATCTGCCCATTCAAGTTTGCTGGAGATTAAACATGAATTACCAGACAAGAAAAACACCACCAAAAAGATTGAGCTGGCTCTTAAAGAACCAGGTATGAAGTTAAGGACAGGAGGAGGAGGAGGAGGAGGAAGTAGGAGTCCACAATTACATCAACAAGAGATTGACAAATTAATTGCATATTGTATAAAATTTGATTTATCATTATATGGCATCAAGGAATCATTCCCGGATTATCCCATGGAAGAAATCATTCAGTTAATCAGATCCACTGCTTCGGAATTGGCATTCACTCGTGGCGAGAAAGAAGTATTGAAACAATTTGTTAAACGAAACACTCCCCTAGAAGACACTTTTGAACAATTTCCCCTTCGTGATGAAGCATTCATTCGAAAACAATTTGAGAATGAAGCTGTGTTATCTATTTATAAGACCGGCTTCAAAAATGAGGCTGAAAGGTTAGTGTATCAAGCGAAATGGTTCTGTTCATTTGATAACCCATCATCTTCCTCGTCAAGAGCTAAAAGAGTATCCAAGAGGAAACTAGATCTTGAGAAATTAGAACAAGATGTAGCAAGTATTCCACGACCCAGTAAGAAAGAATTAACGCCCGAAGAAAGACAACGTCGACAAGAAGCCTTTGCTAAAACCAAACTATTTCGAGAACAACAAAAGGCGGAACAGGCAAAACGGGCAAAACAGGCAAAACAGGAAAAACTTGCTAAACAGGCCGCTGTTGCTAAACAGCGTCAAATTGAAATGGAAGCTTCCGGATTCATTAAGCAAGCAACACCACCAAAACCCACTCCCAAGCCTAACGTGTATTCTCTTCTTTCAACTGCAGAATATTTCCAAACTGTTGTGGGAGATAAGAAAAAGGTGGAACAGGGGCAAAAGAGAAGAAGGGTACAGGTTGAACATTTCCAACCTGAATTTAGAAGAACCCCTTCTGTGAAATTAAAAACTACTGCTAGACAAGCAGCGAAAAGGGAGATACAGAAAGCGTTGGAAGCCAAGAAGAAGTTGGCGAAGAAAAAGCTAGCGATGAAAAAGCTAGCAGAGAAGAAGAAGAAGAAAAAGTTGAAAGTTAAACAGGAAGGGGAAGTGAAGATAAGGAAGAAGCCGGGTCCAAAACCAAAGAAGAAGATCATTGAACCAATTGAAGAAGATAATGAGGAGGGAGAGGGAGAGGGGGAGGAGGAAGAGGAAGAGGAGGAACATATAAGTCCGTTCGACCCCCCTGATATCAATTCCGATAGTTTCGTCAACTTGAATGGCCGTGAGTTTTATGCTTCTTCTGTATATCATTCCACACCTACCCTACCCACATTAAATTTCATTACCCCCACCACCCCAGGACAATCAGGTCAAGAAATTATGACCCAAAAGGATGATTTAATTCTTTATGATGATAATTTAGCGTATGAAATTGTTGAAACCCACGTCAAGAAATATCGTGATATGCCAATTGCATTCCCTCCATTGTTATCTGGTGCTCAAATTAATCTGCTTAATAAGGTCAAGATTAGATTTTTGTTGTATCCTCAACATACTGAACTGTTTTTATTGGCAGAACCAAAAAGTAATGAATTGGATCCAATTTATGAAATTGTCAAATTATTTATGATTCAATTCTCATTATATTTTAGTCATTCAGAAGTCATTAAATCTATCATCACGGAAGATTATTGTCATAGATTAGAAAATTCAGTCGAAGAAAATGATTTTGGTGAGTTTATGTTTGTGATTAATAAATGGAATATGTTGATGGTGAAACTTTCTCCAAACCCCATTGCAGAAACTCTTGAAGCGGAAGATAATATTAATTCTGAAATTATGATTTATTTAAACGATCAAGAGATTCGAATCCCAACCATTGAAGAATTAAAATTAGAAACTTTCTTTGAAGAGATTATTCTTGAATCAGTAAGTCCGTCATTCCAGCTAGTAAATTCAGGAAGTGGAAATAGTATCATCACCGAAGATTCACAGCATGGTAACATCCCCACCCCTACCAATATCTCCGATCAAGTTAAAGACCTTAAACCAGAAAATTATAATCAAGCATTCTTCAAAAGACTACAAGAAAAACAAACAGTATCACGATTCACCATCCAGCAAATCCTCCTTCGAATCTATTCTCGTGTGGTATCTACTGATTCCCGAAAATTATTATCATATAAAGCATTCACTGCCGAAGTATATGGTGAATTGTTACCCTCCTTCACCAGTGAAGTATTGGGGAAAGTTAACTTGCTCCCCCATCAGAAATTCTATGATTTAGGTTCAGGGGTAGGAAATACTACCTTCCAAGCCGCTTTGGAATTTGGAGCTAGTTTAAGTGGAGGTTGTGAATTGATGAAACATGCATCAAAATTGACTGAATTACAAGAAGGGTTGATTTCGAAACATTTGTCGGTATTTGGATTAAAATTATTAAATTTGGATTTTGCTTTGCAGCAATCATTTGTAAATAATGATGCTGTTCGTGATGTATGTTTGGATTGTGATGTATTGATTATAAATAACTATTTATTCGATGGGGAATTGAACGCTTCAGTTGGGAGGTTATTATATGGATTAAAACCAGGCACAAAAGTTATCAGTTTAAGAAACTTTATTAGTCCCAGATATAAGGCATGTTTCGATACCGTTTTTGATTATTTCAAGGTTGAAAAACATGAAATGAGTGATGTCTTGAGTGTGAGTTGGACGGCTAATAAGGTCCCTTATTATATTTCCACCGTTCAAGAATGTATTTTGAGTGAGTATTTAACAGGAAGGGGAGAGATTGGTGATACGACCAGTCCCGAAACTAGTAAAGCTTCTAGTCCACATATGACACCAACAAACCCTGGAAATATGACTCCCCCAACTGATGTTTCCGAACTGGAAAGTGTGAAAGGATGATGAATGAGAAATATTGTTCTATTATGTATATTAAGTTTTGTAAAGTTCTTTTTTGTATTAATTATCTATTGTATATATATATATATATATATAAAAATAAAAAAAAATTTCATTGTTCATTTTTAATCTTCTTATTATTCATCGAGGATGGTGATAAATCAGTTACAGATGCTGGTCTCTTTGGAGTTGAATTCCCATTAGTTTGAACTTCAACTGATCCAGGACGAGAACTTAAATTAGAGGTCTGTTTTCTTCCTCGTTTGGCATTACCAGCACCAGCACCTGCACCAGCACCTGCACCGACACCAGCACCTAGAGTACCTCCAGCGTGCGCGGGTCCATCCATTTCTCTAGAAATCGCCAACAATAAAGTATTTATCCTCCGACCTATTTCTTGGGAAGTTCTTGATTGGAAATACCAATCAAATCTGAAT
Organism: Hemisphaericaspora lyxosophila; assembly: GCA_030582855.1. Lineage (NCBI taxonomy): Eukaryota > Fungi > Ascomycota > Pichiomycetes > Serinales > Debaryomycetaceae > Hemisphaericaspora > Hemisphaericaspora lyxosophila. Next base: position 32,121 of record JAJMHC010000049.1, read on the forward strand.
AAATCACTACTGACGATATCGTCTTTGATCTTATCATACAATCCATCACTAAATAACCCATATTTATGAACACAACATAATAAGAAACGGTCTTCAGATTTAGAATAGACTCGTTTAGAATTATTTGGGGGATATTGAATACGTAATTCTTCCAAGGGATCCAAGAGGTTTTCCAACTTGATGGAAAGTAACTTCTGTTGATTGATCAATTTCTCCCGTTTCTTTTCCATAGCTTCAATTTGACTGATATATTTATCATAGCCTTCAATCAACTTATACTTGGCCCAAAACGCAATGGCATATCTTTCCACTTCCTCCACCAGTTTATTACCCAACGATTTCGATATCATGGTATAATTATCACGACCATGTTTGGCCACGGCGTGAATGAAATTTGTAAAATCTCTTCTGGACCAACTATGAAAACTCTCAGCTAATAATCTCTTCTTCAATTCAATTTCTTCTGGGGTTAAAGCTTTGGCATTATTAATCTTCTTTTGTTCAAAATCTCGTTTCTGTTGTCTAGTGACTTCAGGTTTATCAGCATCCACTAAATACTCTTCATCGCTGTCTCCAAATTCATCAAGCGTGTATTTATATTTGATTTCTTTCTTATATGCCAAGTGCTCCTTTTCGATAAGTTCAGCCAAACCATCAGGGAAAAATTGATGATCTTGGATATTATAAGATTTAGGGGCTCTTGATCTTCCACCAGAAGCACCAGCCCCCGATTGATTCTGTTTGGAAGAACTCTTGGGTGCTGGTGATTGCTTGAGGACATCTTTATAATAATTATCTACTGAATATGTTTGTTCTTTACGCTCTCTCTTGGAGGGGTTAATCCAAGTGAACCCCAACCCGGAATCATTCCCCTTCTTGGCGAAATTCTGTCCATTCCATTCATATGCCGATGAATCAGAAGTGAAATTTTGTAAATCTTCCAAACCAAGTTTATTAAATTTTTCATTCAATAAAGAAGTCTTTTCCAACCCACGAGCTAAAATAGCTTCAATATCATCATCCAACATATTATTTTCTTTATTCTTATTGCCTTCAAACACCTCTTTGGCCCCATGCTGAATCATACCTATTAAATCATCCTTATTACTTCCCACGGCATTGTTGTTATTGTTATTGGAAGAGGTGGTCCGGCCTTGTTGAATCACCAATTGATCCAACCTTAATTTCTGAGCGGCTCTTTCCAATACTTTTTCTTCAATGGCATTCTCAGTGACGAATCGGAAAACTTTAACTTGTTTCTTTTGCCCAATTCTATGAGCTCTGTCCATGGCTTGTAAATCTGCTTGTGGGTTCCAATCGGAATCATACAAGACGACGATATCGGCACTGGTTAAATTTATACCCAACCCCCCGGCTCTGGTAGTTAACAAAAAGATGAATTTTTCTGAATCGGGTGCATTATACAGATCAATCGCTTCGATTCTATCTTCATGGGAAGTAGATCCATCAATTCTGCAATATTTGAATTCGCGAAAATAACAATAATCTTCCAATATATCCAATACACGAGACATTTGGGAAAAAATCAATATTCTACTACCTTCAGATTGGAATTTTTTTATCATTTTATCTAAAATTATCATTTTTCCAGAATTATACACCAAATGTTCATCAGTAGTATATGGAGGTCCTGGTTCTGCCCCATCGAATAAATAAGGATGATTACAACATTTTCTTAATTGCATGACGATATTAAGTAATCGGGTCTTACCTTCTCTCTTACCAACCACCCCATTGACGGCATCGATATCTTTTTCTAATAATTTCTTATACCATTGAATTTGCATATCTGTCATGCCGATATAGATATTAGTTTCAATTTTTGGTAATAATGAAGTTTCCACGTCTGATTTAATCCGACGTAATAAGAATGGATTCAATAGTTGATGTAAATCCTGTACTGATTTATCTTGTTTTGCTTGTCTTTCTTCTTCAGTGAGGTCTTCACGTTGATCATCTTCAAACGTTTCGTCAAATTGATCAGAATCTCCAAATACATCAGGAAGTAAAAAGTTCAATAATGCCCATAATTCATGAAGGTTATTTTGTAGCGGGGTTCCGGTGATCAATAAACGATTTCTAGAATAAAATAATCGAATGATTTGTGATAAGGAACTTTCTTCATTTTTGATACGATGAGCTTCATCAACCACGATATATTCCCATTTGAATTTCTTTAATTGTGACTTCTCTCTAATTACCATTTCATAGGATGTGATCAAGACATCGAATTGAGCAGTTAATAATTGATTTTGAATTATTTGGTTACGATCTTCTTTATTTCCTTGCAACACAATCACATTTACATCTGGGGTCCACTTGGCAAACTCTCTTCTCCAATTATCCAAGGTTGATTTGGGTACAATGACAATAAAAGGTCCATCTATATGTTTAATATATCTTAAATACCCCAAGAATGAGATTGTTTGTAAAGTTTTCCCTAATCCCATTTCATCTGCCAATATTCCGCTTAATCTATTTTCATAAAGAGAAATCAACCAATTCAAACCTTGAATTTGATATTCACGCAACACACCCTGTTGAACATATGAGGGAGATTCAGTTATCACAGTATGTTGATGATCTTCATCATCTTGGTGTTCTTCATCTTGTAATAATTCTGCATCTTCTTCCTTTTCCGTCTTTCTTCGTCTACCCTTCTTAGAAGCAGCAGCCTTTTCTTGGAATGAATGTTGATTGTCTATTTCCCTGATTCTCTTTTTGAAAGCGTGATCCTTCGATGCATTTAAATCAATGAATTTTCTGAATAACGAACTTAGACCTAATAAATATTGAAATCTCTTGGTGGCATCATCTTTATCGTTAGCTCGCGCGTGTTTGACATCCAGTTCTAGAAGAAACCTCTTCCTTCTCTGTTCCTGTGTCTCCTTCTTGAGTGGAGTTGTGCTTGTAGTATTTTTCCCGTTCATTGGTGTTGGTTGTTGCTGCTGTTGTTGTTGTTGTTGTTGGTTATTTCGGTGCGGATCTGGCATTATTTGTCAAAAAGACCGTGAAAATTGCAGCCTAAATTTGGAAAAAAAAAAAGTCGTCAGAGCAAGTGGTAAGGGCGATGGTGGTGATGGTACTGTCTGAGTATCCTAGTGAGGGTGATTACTGTCTGGATGGTAAACACTAATGGGTGATTGCCGGTTGATAGTGGAAAAGGAAGTGAAAAGAGGAAAGAAAAAAAAATCAGAGAGAAAAGTGAATGAACAAAAAATCAGACAGACAGACAGAAAGCGGAAACAGACAAAACAGACAGACAAAGAAAAGAAAAAAAAAATAATATTGATGAGATTATAAAGTTTATTTTATTTTTTTCTCTCTGTTGTCTCTCTGTTGTCTCTCTCTCTCTGTTCAACTACTTTTGCTCTTCCTTTTTTTACTTGATTCCTTTCGTCAAGTACTAGTTGATTACTGCCACTCAAAAACAACCACATACAAATGGATATTAGTGGATGAGTATGGCTTATGGCATCTGGGTGATCAACGCCATTCGTATATACCTCACCCCCTCCCCCCCTTTTTTTTTTCAAATACTCACTAGACCCTTAGTCACACACCCCCATCTCTATCTTAAAACGCGTATACACCCCCCTCTCTCCCCCATTCATACCCATCAAACCATCATCACTCATCGACTTCCAGAAAAAGGGGGGGAGCAAATCAGTTAGTAAATCATAGCTGAGCCCCATGGAAGAGTTCAAAGGTTATGATTACTATCGACTTCCCGATTCTATCCCGTTCAACCCAAATATCGCCTTTATGGGCTTTTTCACACGTATATGTGAGATCCATTTTAAATCCGTAAAATGTCGCAATTCTCTGCGGCATCACAACCACAATGAAAAGTATAATGTCGCCGCGCCATACTGGAGATGACAAATGTCTCACCCAAGTGAAACACGCTTCATGTTCTCCAGTGCCCTAGAATCTACCTCTAAATAGAAACAGATAGATTAGGCGAGATTAAGTTAGGTTACAAGTTTTACCGGTTATTTGTCTAAAGTATATATATATATATATATATCTCTACTCTGTCTGGGTTACACAACTATATTATCATCGAATATCCCCCAATTAATCTTTTCCCGATCACGCCTCTCTAACCATTGATTACATTTCTTAAACACTTGCAGTTCAAAAAACCCTCGATGAGCAGATAACGGAGAAGGATGAACTGCTTTCAAAACACAAAATTTATCCCCATTCTTCACTAAGCTTGAATTAAACCTATCCACTCTCTTTTGTGCCGGTGCTCCCCAGGCCATAATTACAAACCCGGCTCCTTGATCAATATGGTACTCAATCGCGGTCTTGATTACTTGTTCGGTGAAAGTTTCCCATCCTTGCTTGGCGTGACTATTTGCCTTGTGGGCTTCTACTGTAAGCACCGCATTAAGCATTAATACCCCCCTCTTGGCCCATTTGGTTAAATTCCCCCCACCTGGATTCCCCAGTTTAGCTAGGGTTTTATAATCGGGGATTCTAAAATCGGGGAAATCAATCGCTAATGTCTTGTAGATATTGACTAATGATGGAGGTGGTCGCGTCGGTTCCAATACAGAAAACGCCAATCCATGAGCTTGGTTGTGGTTATGATATGGATCTTGTCCTAGAATAAGACATTTCACCTCTGGTAATGGAGTGTAATGAGACCAGGAATATATTTGTTGGGCAGGAGGGAATATTTCCTTGCCCTGTTGTGTTTGTAGTTTGAGGAATCGTTTGAGTTTAAGAAAGTATGGTTTTGTTAATTCCTTATGAAGAAAGGTAAGCCAGGTGATATGCAAGTTGCTGATTTCTAATTGTAATAATTCCTTTTCTTCGGATGTTAATGAGTCTAGCCAGTCTTTCTTATCAAAGTTATAGTTTGCAGCGAATTCAGAATAGCCACAAGGTGAGGCATTAGTGGCGGTAGTGGTTGCACTCACATTTATTTCCTCTACCTTAGTATGGCCATTACTTACATTGTCTTTGTTTGTACCTTCACCCTTCACCCACTCTGCTGGTGTCTTTTCCACTGTCTTTATCTTCTTCAATTTGTTGGTGTCATTCTTATTGTTGAAGAAATCAGTTATGAGTACCCTCTTGGACATTCTGAAACTGGTGACAAACTGATTGCGGTGGTAATAAAACGGTGGTGGATGTGGTGCTGGTACTAATAGTGGCCTCGCCAATACGCGTCTCAAGATGTTTTTTTTCCACCCTACTACCATCGTCAAATTACCCTGAGGAGTTTTTTAATACTCGCGTGGCGACTAACATATAAGGAAGAACAGGCAAACGAGCAAGTACGAATTTACCCCGATTTGATTGAATGTCTAATACCGGGTCTGAATGAAATCTGGTGATCTATGTAAGCGCGAATTATTTGATCACCGCCTGAAAAGCAAACCCACCCCAACAATAAAGGGTGAATGAAATTGGTAATTTTACACGACATTTTGCACCCAATCTACATGCACCATACTTGTGTGGTGTTCTTTTGGGGAGGGAGGGGGCAAGGGTGGGCGTGGCAGTTTAAGTAGTGCCAATAAGAGTTTAAGGAATTGACTTGCGAGTATTTGCTAAAAATTTCTTGGGAAACTTTCTCATTCGCTAGTATTGATTTTGGTATGGGGAAGATCCATTGATAGAAAATTATCCAAAATATGGTTCTGACTGTATGATCACAGATTATTGTAGCCACCTAATAGTGAAGAGATCTTTTTTTTGGAAGAAATATTACTACTAATTAGTTAATTTATAAGGTAATTTGAACAATTTGTTTATTAATTGATTTGTACTCACCATTATTGAATTTGGAAAGGGAAGAGTTTTCTACCGCGAGCAAATGGTGTGCGGTTGAGTTGATTTTCATCCACATTCATCGTTTCCCCCCCAGACGTGTGGTGCTGGTTATAACTGTTATTATAACCGGTTTACTCTCAACACTCATTACATTCACTCATCCAGGACACCAGGTACTTTATGGTATCCTGGGAGTTTTATGGAAATCTGTCAATCCAAAAAAAAAAAAAAAAAACCCCTTCCAGGCCAATCAGGGACATTACTGTCTACATACATTCATGCTGCTTTCACTATACATCTAAAACAACTTTAAAAAGGCATAGGGATAACTGCTATCTTTTCTAAGTATAATACTAGTCAAACAACTGAATAATAAATATATCAACACCGTGTTCAACAATATCAACACATTCTTAGCCTGCTCACTCTTGATCAACTCGCTGGTTTGATTTACTTTATACCCTCCAACATAGATCAAACTAAGTAATGAAGCTGCCAAACTAGAATAGGTAGCTATAATTATCAAAATCTCAATCCCGAATTGATAATGCATCCCACCACTGATATATATCAACTCATTTTTATCATTCCTAGCCACGAATGGCACACCCTGTTGAATAGTGAATTGATATCCTCCCACGCATATTAATATAAGGGTGATACAGAATAATGCTGCCATAGTTTTCTTTCGAGTGGAGGTGACAATTCTAGGTCCACGTTTTTTGATGATTAAAATGACTGCCAAGGTGATTCCAAAAGTCTTGATGAATTTCATGGTGGCATTCTCATCGGGGATCAAGATTGAACGTTGAAGGTGTTCCGACAAGAATTGTGCCAACAGAAGCACTTGTTGGTCTTTTGAACCAGAGGGAAATTTGAATTCTAAATGTTTTTCACTCAATATTTGATATTCACTATCGATAGCTTGCATATTGGGAGGAATTAACCAGATATAAGGTACGGTCTGCAATCCCATCATACTGAAGATCTTCATGTTTTCCGCCATGATCAAATCAATATTAACAAAGGTCAAATAATGCGAGTCGGCATAATCTCCAAACCAAGAATTACTAACTCGAGAAATTATCCCGTCGCTGATCTCAGTACATACTTGACACCCATGAGTTGGATCAGTCGAAGTGAATATCAATATGGTATAATAGTCACGAGGACCGCTGAGGATAGATAAGCTTCCATCGGTGATTTGAATAATATGGTCTTCACTGGCTTGAGCAAGGGAAGTAAGATGTATCGCTTCTGGAGTGAAGGCAGTGATCAATTGGAGTACCGATACCAATAATGTTATAAGAACTCGAACTGGATTCTTCATTATTGATTTCCTGGATCAATTTGGGTTAAGTCTGGTGACAGCAGTGGACAATAAACACGATGGGAGCGGTGGGATTGTATTTTTCAACGACTGTTGTTTTTTTTTAAAAGGAAAAAAAAAAGATAGATAGCCCCAGGCGGCATTGATAAGAGTTTGGTGCTGAGGAGGAGAGTACAGCGATTAACCGAGAGAGAGAGAGACAACGAGTACTCTTCGAGACTATGGAGAGGTAGGTGTCTACTATATTTTGTAAGTCTATTCTCTATCTACTCATCTACAAAATCTTCCTCTTCGTCTTTATTTATGATAAGAAACCCTGCGGTAACAATTCCAGCCCCGAAAACATACCAAATATTAAGTTCGAATGACTTGATCACCCAGTCACCAATCATCGCCAATGGGATCGTCATGGATAACCCAACCGTCACCGTTAATGGACTAGTCAACAATACCGCATTACACCAACAGAAATCACTAATGAAAGTAATGACAGCATTTACGATTAAGATAGTCCAGATTTCAGAATTGGGTGGTAACTGAAAGGTTTCTATTTGGAACCATTGAAGGAAGATTAAGATTGGCCATAACAACACCAAACAGAATATCCCTACGAAACCAAAGAACAAATGGGTATTCAAGTTCTTTTCTCGTTTGGAATTGGGGATAGATATTTTAAATTTCAACAACACGGTATAAATACCATAGATCAATGCTCCCAATAAGGCGAGGAAATTACCCCAGAGGATAATTAAAGCTGACTTGGTGTTGTTATTTGGGTTCTGGTCCGAGGTATCTATTTTTGTCACAAGGAGGACTCCCGTGAAACTTAATAATATCCCAATGACTTTGTTCTTATTGATGTTTTCCACGGCAAACATGTATCCAATGATTAAAGTAAAGAATGATGAGGTTGAGGATAGAATAGTTTGTGATGCAACTGAAGTGTAGGATAATGAAGCATTGGTGACAAAATTGGCCGAGAACCATAGTATAAGGAACTGAAATGATAATTTGGCAGTTTCATAGGTAGATATTTCTAGTTCCTTCTCTACCTCTTCGGAGTTTGATTCTATAATGTGTAAATATTGGGGTGGCTCTTGACGTTCCCCCAGTAAGTTATCATCGGAACCATAAGTACTAATCAACCCTCCTTCTTCTTCTTCTTCGTTATCTTCCGCCCCGGATCTCCTATTTATCTGCTTACTAATCTCATAATCATTAGCCAACTGCTGCATGAAATCAGACCAGGAATACCCTTCAATTAACAAATACGGTATGATATAAAAACAAAAACAACTAGTGTTGATATAGGTGATGAAAAATGGTTTTCTATAAATATCATCCTCGACAACCGCATTCACCAAGAAACTAGACAGTACCCAGAATATAACCACTGCTGCCAAATTAATTAATCCTAGTATCCATCGTTGACGAGCATGAAGGGTTGAGTCAGGCACAAAGAATGCCCGCATATATCGATACAATGTAATTCGTATATTATCTGTTAATGACATGACTTGTGTAATGATGTTTCTTTGCAGTATCCCCCGAATCACTTGTCGTAGCATATACTGAGTGGTGGTGGTGGTGGTGCCTGTGGTGGTGCCTGTGGTGGTGGTGGAAATGGTGAGGCTCTGGTTCGGTTATGTCGTTTCTGGTACGGAAACAATTTTTTTTTTTTTCAATGGGCGAGTGACTGACTGTGTTGATTGCGCGAGAGATGGATTGATTGATTGACGTCCCTTCGGCAGCGCGTCATCTTTTGGATCTCTTGGCCGAGCAGAGTTCAAGAACTAAGACTGGACATCGACAACCATCACTCACAACCAATGGCAACTAAGAGGTATGTTTGTATATGAGAGAGAGAGAGAGAGAGAGAGAGACTGTAGTAGTCTATGTATGAAATAATCTGACTCTAACACAAGCTAGTAAAACCGTCACTAAGGCTGTTGGCAAGACAGTCAAAGCCAAAGTTGAAAAAACTGTTATGTTCAATTATGAACGTAGTGTTCAAAGTAAGTTCAAATTTGGTGCCCATGTGGGTATGTCAGGTGGTATTTCCAAAGCTGTCACCAATGCTATGGATATTGGTGCTAATAGTTTTGCATTATTCCTTAAATCCCCTCGAAAATGGGTTTCGCCAGATATAAAGCCAGAAGAAGTGGTCAAATTCGCTGAATTATGTGAAAAATATGGATACAACCCTCGTACCGATATCTTACCTCATGGGTCATACTTTATAAATTTAGGTAATCCCGATCCTGAAAAGGAAGAAAAGGCCTATGGATCATTCTTGGATGATTTAAAACGGTGTGAAACTTTGAATATTGGATTATATAATTTTCACCCCGGGTCAAGTTTGGATTCTGATCACAAGGAGGCATTAGCTAGATTGGCCAAGAATATAAATCGAGCAATCAAGGATACGAAATTTGTTAAGATTGTCATTGAAAATATGGCGGGTCATGGGAACTTGATTGGATCTAATTTACAAGATATTCGAGATGTTATCGAGATGGTGGAAGATAAATCTCGTGTCGGGGTATGTTTGGATACTTGTCATTCATTTGCTGCTGGGTATGATATTACTGATGCCGAGAAGTTTTATCACTTTTTATCCCAATTTGATGACATTATTGGAGCTGAATACTTATCTGCTATTCATTTGAATGATTCAAAAGCTCCATTGGGGGCAAACCGTGATTTACATCAGAAATTGGGATATGGGTTCCTTGGATTGGAAGTGTTCAGAGTCATTGCCAACTGCGACAGGTTGAAAAATATTCCCATAGTATTAGAAACCCCTGTGGGAGATAATGACTCCATCTACGGAGAAGAAATCAAATTGTTGGAATGGTTAGAAGAGAGACTGATTGATGATCCTGAGTTTGTTGAAAAAAGGGACGAACTTCATAAATTGGGTGCCAAAGAGCGTGATGAACAGTTGAAGAAATATGAAACTAAAGTCAGCAAGGCTACCAAGAGATCAACCAAGACTGATATCTCCTCCATGTTGTCCAAAAAGACAAAGACTAAGTAATGGTGGTGGGTGTAGTAGTAGTAGTAGTAGTAGTAGTAGTGGTAGTCCAGTAGACATTATGTATTGTGCAAAGTACACGACTCATTTTTTTTTGTCAATTTTTTTTTTTTCTCTCGTTTTATTTTCGTTGTTTTCAAGTTTTGAGTTGAACCATCATCATCATCTCTCTCTCTCTCTCGCTTTAAGAGTATAACGCTACAAGCAATTGACTCATAGATATGTTTGGAGGTACATCGTCAGGCTTTGGTGGGTTTGGAAGCAATAGCGCCAATACCAACACCAATGCCGTTAATACCAATTTACCTTTCGGTGCACCTACCTCGACCACTTCCAACCCAGGCACCTCACCGTTTGGTTCTAGTACTGTCAATACCGGAGGAGGGATGTTTGGCTCATCAAACACTGGCACCGGGGCGTTTGGATCTAATACCACTGGCGCCGGGGCGTTTGGATCTGGGACTACTGGTGTTGGAACATCTGCATTTGGGAGTACGAACACAGGAGGGGGGTTTTTAGGAGCACAAAATACTGTCAATACTGCCACATCGCCATTTGGATCTAGTGGAGGGGCTAACCCTTCGGCTTTTGGAGGCACCACTGGAACATCTGCATTTGGATCCACTGGAGCAGGTGCCAGTGGTGGATTATTTGGATCGGGAGCCAAACCTACCACCACTGGTTTTGGAGGTTTTGGTCAATCAACAACAGCAACTACAACTTCTCCATTTGGAACATCCACTACTATGGGTGGTGGGGGTTATGGATTAGGTGGTGTGTCGGGTGATCCAAACATCAATAATGGAACTGGGGTTAAACCATTCACCCCATTTACAGAAAAGGATTCTACCGGTACATTGAATGTGTTTCAAAATATCAGTTCAATGCCTGAATATAAAAATTTCTCATTTGAAGAATTAAGACTCAAAGATTATGAACAAGGAAGGAAATTCGGAACTGGTGCTGTTGGTGGTGGTGGTGCTGCTTCTACTACAGGTACTGGCTTTGGATTTGGTGGTGCTAGCACAGGGCCAACTGCAGGTGCATTTGGAGCACCTGCAGCATCACCATTTGGGGCTAGCGGTGCAACTGGTGCCGGTAATACGTCGGCATTTGGAACTGGTACCTCTATGTTTGGTAGTAAACCAGCTGCATCTCCATTTGGTGCTTCTACAGGCACAACTGGTTTTGGAGCACAAACTTCATCTCCATTTGGAAGCTCTGCTCAAACCGGTGGCGCGTTTGGATCTACGGGAGCTTCCACTAATGCATTTGGAAGCGGCGGCGCATTTGGAGCTCCTAAACCTTCAGGATTTGGTAGTACGGGAACAGGAGCTTTTGGATCTGGTGCCGGTACTACTGGTGGATTGTTTGGAGCTGGTAATACTGCCAGTACTGGTTTTGGACAGTCTAGTAATACCCTAGGTGGGGGATTTGGTGCTTCTAACACCAGTACTTCGCCATTTGGTCAAACTAATGCCAATACTGGTTTTGGTGCAGGAGCTGCAACTTCTCCCTTTGGACAAAGCACAACTGGTGGCTTGTTTGGACAAGCACAACCCCAACAACAGAATAATGCATTTGGAACAGGTGGAACTATGGGAGGGGGTTCGGGTGGATTGTTCGGGGGACAACTGCTGACTAATGCATTTGGGGCTAATAAACCAGCAACTGGAGGCCTTTTCGGGCAACAGGCTCAACAACCACAACAAGGAGGAATGTTTGGTCAACAACCACAACAACAACAGCAGGGGGGTATGTTTGGTCAACAACCACAACAACAACAGCAAAATGGTGGTTTATTCGGGGCAAAGCCTGCTGGTACTACTGGTGGATTATTTGGACAAAGCAACCAATCCACAACTGGTGGGTTGTTCGGCGGTGCACAACCACAACAACAACAACAGTCAGGAGGATTATTCGGTGCCAAACCAGCCGGTACTACTTCCACTATCGGTGGTGGATTATTTGGTGGTGCTCAGCCACAACAACAACAACAGTCGGGAGGATTATTTGGTGCCAAACCTGCTGGAACTGCTACTACTACTACTGGTGGATTATTCGGTTCTGGGGGTCAACAACCTCAACAACAACAATTAGGTGGTGGAACCACAGGGGGATTGTTTGGAGCTAAGCCTGCTGGAACTACAACCGGTGGTTTATTCGGCGGTGGTCAAACTCAACAACAACAATCGGGAGGATTATTTGGTGCCAAGCCTGCTGGAACTACTGCTGGAACTACTGGAGGATTGTTTGGTGGTACTGCTACTGGTGGTGGTTTATTCGGAGGAAATGCATCTTCTGGCACTACCGGAGGAGGGTTATTTGGTGGTAGTGGTAGTGGTAGTAGTGGTGGTGGCGGCGGATTACAGCAACAGCAAGGACAACAACAGCAAGGGCAGCAACAATCGGGAGGTTTATTTGGTGGTCAAGCTGCTCCTGCTCAACAGGCCCCACAACAATCATTAGCCAATATCAATTCTCAGAATCCATATGGTAACAATCCATTATTCCAAAGTATTACCAGTCCATCTCAAACACAAACTATCAATGGGGGTTTATTTGGTCCCCAAGCTACTGTCATAAGAGCTCCCACCACGATAAAGAAACCAATCACGTTAGGTAGTAGTAACTCCATCAAGATTGCGCCATTGTTCAAAGTATCTTCATTGCCACCTAAGAAACGTACTGAAGTTAAACAAGATGCATTATTCAAAAAACCCGACAATTTATTTTCATCAAGTACTGATCTGGCGATTATTTCGAGTGATATTTTCAAGCCTACAGAAAGTTTCAAGAAATTGGTATTGGAAAAGGCAAACCTGGATAATGGTTTATTACCAAGTAGCCAAACTCAATATAGTCCAAGTAAACAAGTCACGTTTGTGTTGGATAAGCTGATTGCTGAAGAGGAACGTTCATCTACTCCAATAGTGCAACCACAACAAGAGAATAATAATAATAATAATAAGAGGAAGACGGTTGAGATCCAGCATGAAAGTGCTCATCAAGTTGATGAATCTGTTACTGCTGATGATGATGGATATTGGATATCACCCTCATTGGTTGAATTAAAGAAGAAGAGTTTGAGTGAATTAAGATCTATCTCTAATTTGAAGATTGGTAGAAAGCATTATGGTGTTTTAGAATTCTTAGAGCCCGTTGATTTATCATCATTGGTTAATTTAGATGATATTTTGGGTAAGTTGGTTATATTTGGTAGTAAATCCTGTGTTGTTTATCCCGATGAGAATAGACCAAAACCAGGAGAAGAATTGAATTTACCCTGTAAGATTACATTAGAAGGCTGTTATCCAATCAGTAAGAGTGATAAATTACCCATCCTCGATCCTCAAGATGATGTTGTCAAACGTCATATTGATAATCTAAAGAATATCGAAGGGTTGGAGTTTGTTAGTTATGATCCAAAGACAGGTAATTGGACCTTCTTAGCCAGTACAATCGATTAGCTTATATTAGCAAAGAGTCTAGATATTAAAATAAAAAAATGTGTTCTTGTAATGTGTATTTCTATGGCCAGTGTAATTATTGGTGCGGGTATATGTGTAGACTTGGCAACCTTGTTGGATTTTCAGTGGGATGTGTGGATGGTTTGTATGGGAAGGTGTATTTCCTAATTAGGAAAACGGCTGGAATCGCTTCATTGTTATTTTGTTTACTTTTGTGTAACGTTTACTGTTTGTTGTTGTTATTCGTTGTTTTTATTTTTTTTTTTTTTTTTTTTTTAAATATTTATCCGAAATAGATAAACAATCAAATTTACACATTTTACTGATACACATTTACACATTAGATTTAATCTCACCGACAGTGAGAAAAGTGAGCCTGACTGAAATGACTATCTGACTGAAATGACTGCGAAGATAGACATGCAGACCGTCAACATTGACGCGTGGTATTCACCGGGTGTTCGAAGGTATAAATATACTCATAACCTGTAACCCGTTAATAATCTGTAATTATCAGATGTTGCTTTTCCTTCGGTTATAACTTACAGTTAAAAGTATACACAGGGGCGATTTTCTGTTTTCTTCTATTTGAAGTTTATTTTTGAAATTAATTGATTTCACTTACACATTTTCTTAAAAACAGTTTTATGAGGTTATTTCTATAAAAGAGTTTCTACTTTCCCCCTTTTTTTTGCTTTTGGAATAACTCCTTTTTTTTTAAAGGTTTATTCTTTCTCTTCAATACATTATTATCATTGCTCTATAGCCACCACCACCACCACGACTAATGACATTTGCTTACGTTACTCTCTTAACTGGTCAATCCTACTTACCAGGTGTATTAACCTTGGGTAAGAAGTTGAAGGAATTGGGTACCAAACATCAATTGGTTATCCTTTTAGATTCAAGTTCAATTTCTCCAGAATCTCAAGATTTAATTAAAGCTATCTATGACGTAGTTGTGCCAATTGACGATGACTTGATTATATCTCCATTGGAAAAGTTACAAGAGAAATTGGATAGAGCCGAATTATCCATCACGTTCTCCAAGATCTTATTATGGAATTTAACCCAATTTGATCAATTGGTTTATCTTGATGCTGATGTATTACCATTACAAAACTTGGATGACATTTTTGAACAATACGAACTTAGTGAATCGGAAATTGCTGCTTCTCCTGATTCTGGATGGCCCGATATCTTCAATTCTGGTGTTTTTGTGCTTAAACCAAGTGAAGAAACTTTCAATAAATTAATTGAATTTTCAAACCAAGAAGAAAACACTTTTGATGGTGCTGATCAAGGGTTATTCAATGAATTCTTTGCTGGAAACTGGGTTAGATTGCCTTACTTGTATAATGTTACTCCAAACTACCGTAATGATTATCAATACCTTCCAGCATTCCACCGTTTCTTCAATGATATCAGAATCTTACATTACATCGGACTGGTTAAACCATGGCATTATGAAGATATCTTATCTAGTGACTTGGCCAACTTCCATCAATATTGGTGGGATGACTTTAACAAGTTCTTTGGTGAAGATGTTCATTTGAAATATAAATTATTAAACTTGCCAAGAGGAGAAGCATCAAATTTGAAATTCAATAAGAATAAGAATTTATGGGATTCTTCTCATATAGTTGGTGGTGCACCAGAAACTTCAGACGATCATTCTCCGTTATTCCCATGGGAACATCGTGAAGAGAAAAGAGAAGCCACTCGTGTTTTCCACCCCACCACCCCACCAAAAGTGTCTTCTGATGGTGAAGAAGAAGCCGAAGATCAACAAATTCAAGAGGATTTAGCTAAAGACATTGAAACCGTTAAAATCACAACAGAAGAATCTAGTTCCTCGGGGGCCAAGAAATCAACTCCATTACTGAAAAACTACGGATTTGAAAAAGAACAAGACAAGAACTTCAACCCAGACAGATCTTTAGCTGAAGTAGCTAAATTACCATTCAAATTCTTTTCAAAATCAAAGGCCAAGAAGGAAGATAAGTAAGTGTGCGCCCTAACCCGTTCCTAGCCCTTGGCCATCACCAACACCATGTTTATTATTTATACACTCTTTTAATATGTTCTTTTTGTTTTGTTTTTTTTATTGTGTTTTTTGTTTCTATTCTTCCAACATTAGATATTTCTTATATAGAATTTGTATGTTTTTCACCACCTCTTCAATTCTCTCTCCCATTTTAATAAACACTTTATAATCATTGAAAAAGGGTGGGGGGGTTGATCTCCAGAAATAGTAACAAGGAAACACCAGTTGTTTATCTCTGTTGTTGTGCCAAACTCCATGTTGTCAGAGGCATTGGGATATATATATATATAAAAAAAAAGCACTCGCGATTGTAGTGATCTAAGGGAGAACATGTGACTATGTGTATATTACCGGGAAAAGTGACGACTAGGGTGTAATCTATTTAGGTAAGTGGCTTTAGAGATTGTAAAGTTTCAGGAGGAATCGGGACATCAGCACTCAACAAAGCCTCAATTAAATCCATGTTTCTTGTCTCAAATAACATCCTCCATACTACCGTCATACTAATCAATGGCGCATCCCGACGGGTCCGATAATGCTCCAACAACAAAAGAATGCCATTGACAAGCCCCGATTTCAATTTTTCAATTAGTTCCATGCTTAAAGACGTTGAGTTTGAATAGTTGACATACAAGTCAAAACATTCCCGGAGGACTTCTTCAAAACTCAGCAATTCGTATTCATAGGTGTTCTTGCAAAGCATTTCAATGTACTTCTCAAATGTCGCTAGCGTTGGGAATGTTTCCAGTTGGATCAACTCTGGTTGAAAATGGGTCAATAGAGCCGAAACTAAAGGAGCAAGATCATCGATCTTATATACTAGAAAAAGCCCGCTGCTAAATGCTAAATCTCTCCTCATCAAAACCGATGGGACGGTCCAGAATCCACAAGTTCTCTCTGGATCCCAAAACCAATCAAATGGGACGGGGACATCGTCATCGGAAAATAAATCACAAAATGTCACATCAGGATAATCTTTATTCGGCAATACTTCATCCTGATATATAGGAATTGGCGGGTTGTCTTTGATATCTTGAGAGTCTATCCTACTTGTTTGTTGCCTCCAGCAATCCCTGTCCTCTAAGGAGCCAGTTCTTGGTTCAGATTTCTCTGTTATTTCCTCTAATAGTATAACCAAATTGTCTGCTAATCTTTTAAACATCTCTCGAAAAACCCATAATCTCTTCATTTTTTGAAAATTGATATCCTGGATTGTACAATACCCGATGCGATAAGAGCCAACCAGTGGGAATGATCCTTGACAATAGTCAAGCATTGCAAATTTCTTCGACAAGTCTTTCTCAAGGCTATCGATAATCCAGTTAATGACAAACTGAGTTGCGAACTTGTTGTATAGGATATCACCCCAAAAAGCATACGATTCAGTTATATTTTTGACTAGGGTATCGTCGATAACTGAAAGAGTTTCAACTATTGAGTCAAAAATAGAGCTCCCCTCACAATGGGTTGGATGTTGTTTTGCAATTTTCCCAATTTGCTTGCGAAAGTACTTTGCCTTTTTAGTAATCAAGTCCAAATCCAACCTTTCATTCAAATCAAATATATAATAATGTCTCACCATGTTCAAAACCAAGGAAAAATTGTCCCAAACAGTATTCTCGGAACTGCAAGTGACAAGATTTGCATCAAACTTTAGCATGGCATTAAATTCTTTATTAACTATTGGTAGGTTGTTATGAGGACCAGCATAGATGAATATAGTCTTGATTACACATTCAGGTAATGACTGAAATGAGATCCTTGTATGAGGTTGTTCATGCACGCCCAGGCAAGAGTCGTCGCTGGTATTGATAGTTTCGGAAACCGATGTTGTTAGAGCAGTTGCATTTCGTAGTTTTCTTTTCTTTAATGATTTGCCGGGGTTTATGAATCCCATCCTATTGTCATACAAGATCAAGAAACGGGTTCACAAGATTTTCAAAAAAAAAAAAATTGGTTTTTTTTCTTTCTTTTTTTAGAAGAGAGAGAGATTGCTGAAACTGAAAATCGGGAAGAGCTTCATACAAGTCAACTAAGGTAGACTCACTATGAGTTGGTAGCTAATACACGCATGTAGAGAGAAATATCGTTGGTCTTGCAAAGACATGGAAGGCAGTAGTAGTATACCAATCGGATAGTTATGGCTCAATTATTCAAAAAAAAAACTGTATTCTAAGAATGATACTTTCATACACTCATAGAATATGGTTCTACAAGCAGCCTTTAAAATGTAAAAGCGCAAGACAGACAGACCCCCTTCCCCTCCCTGCAATAGATTTTCTTACCACTTAATAAGAAGATAAGATTTGAAAAAAAAAATATCTGCCGGTCCCAGGAATCGAACTTGGGTCTATTCGGCCACAACGAATCGTACTTACCACTATACTAGACCGGCTGATTTTTTCGAAAAATCTATTTTGGGAGTCTTGCAATTATGACGAGAAGTATTTTTTTAATTTTTGCATAACTGGTTGATTTGTATGCCTTTCTTTTTAAGTATATTAAAGTATAAGAGATGTAGAATGAATGTGACGTTTGGTAAGCTTCAAATTTTTGTTGTATTCATAGATGGTTGGGGGTTTCTTCTTTTGTTCGAATTTTTGGAATTTTTGGAATTTTTGGAATTTATAGGTAGAAATTTTCATTTTGAGAAGTTTATTTGGGGGGGGGGGATTATTGCTTTACAACGATTAAAAAATGTACAATCTAAAGAGAACTAGAAATACAACCATCAATGCATTCCAGAATTCGGTTCATAAGTTGAGTGAGTTTATTTTTAAGTACTAATTTCTGCACATCATCTCTTTATGCCACGCATATGTATACGACCTGTCGATTTGTAAAGCCCATCTTTCCTTGGATACTTCATCTGTAACTAACTAGTCATCCCCCCCCCCCGCCTCACCAGTTCAATCTGAGATTTCAAAACCATGTTATATGTCAACCTAAGGTGCTTCAGGATACATCGTCTATCATATGTCCCTCAATTTCTAATATCAATATCCTATTATCAAGAAATTCACTCAGATGAAAAATACAACGTTTCTAGATGACATCATTAATATCAAGTTATTTTGCAACCATATTTTTTTTTTCAATCACCAACCCATTCAGTAAGATCGGCTAAAATACCACGCTTTTCTCATTACGAATATCACTACGTAACGCAGACACGCTTATGGACAACTTATGTCGTATTTGTGTTCTGTTTTACTGTCAATACGAGTTGTGAGTAAAAGCTTAATTTTGAGTAAAGTTTTTCGGAATTGTCAAGAATATTTCTCCGTACCCAGGAGTTTGATATCATGTCATGTCAATGAAACTGAGGGGAAGGTGGGAACATGTGTTCTGGCATTCACTTTTGAAATATACTTCAATCAAACTGACTTCTAGTATACTAGGAAACAAGCTTATACAGTCTCTCTCTGGCAAGATAAAAGAGAGCCCTATGGAAATATAGTCAAATGGGGTCCCAATGGCAAAGTAATTTATTATCACCATTATTGTCATGTATGGAAGATATACCACTCGGGGTTAATAATAATCTTACTATATAATATAACAGCCAGACTGGACACCTTCATACTGAACACGGACTTCCCCTTTTGGTGGATTAGGAGCGATTCAAAATTTAGAGTTTGGATTCTTCATGCAACCGCATAATCCCTCATGCAAGGGGTATTAGTTGATGTTAACCGAACAACTTCGCTCACCAACATTTGACCCTAAATGCTTTAAGTTCTCCTTTGACAGGAAGTGGGAAGGGTCCAACTATTTATGGGTCAAGTGTTTTTTAGCAAAAGGACACCCCCTATATTTCGGACTTAAGATGCCAAGATTGGGCAATAAGAAAAATCCATAAATTATCACAAGCAGATGTTATTCTGCTATAGAGGTGTGTCGAAAGAGGGTATATGACGCCAGATGCATATACCAATATACCAATATACCATTTTACATAGCATGCATGTGGCCCACGGGAGTGACTCAAGGCAGCCCTTCCTCGGATGTGCACACAAAGACCCCATTGGATCACAAAGGGAGAGAGAGAGAGAGAGACATGCATGCGAAACAAAGGCGGAAGAAGTGGGTTTTTCTCTCTCACCGTATATCGAGGGTCTCAAGTGGGATTCAATGGAGATCTGCTCAAGTACACAAATACGAAGAAGGTGAAAAATATTTGAGGAATTTTAAGTTTTTTTTTGTTTTTTTTTGAAATAATTTCAATATTTTTTTTTATGGAATGACTAGGGATAAATTAAATGAATCGTATATTGGCCAGTTAAGTCTGTGGCACCACTGGATATACACCAAATGAAAAACTCACAAGAGGCGATCTCATACTGTAAGGGATAATCTAACCAAGTTTCGGCACGCCCACTCACTAAAAACAACAATCTTTCTGTCAATCTTTTCGGTGGAGTGTCATCAATTTTATTTTTCTGTTCAAATTTTATTTTGTGTTTTAGGGGGGGGGGAGGGGGGGACCAGAACAAAAGATCTAACAAAAGAAATTGTTTCAATTGCGGAAATAATAAATTATTATCCATCCCTATTTAACCTGTAAATAATACTTTCAAAAACAAACAACAAATTGTGTCCGCCCCAAAATCTCTTATTTTATGGGGAGAGGTTCAGGACACGTAAGCTTAGATGATCTGATTGTCTGGTAAAGTATCAACATGAAATTTAATGGAATTCAGGGGGAGAGAAATGGAGTAAGAAGGACTACCTGCAAAGTTCTAGATTACTCAACCTGGATCCTAGGGAATCAAACCTAATTCCACCACCAAGAAAATTTCTTGCTGGACCTGTTTCTCTCCTTCTCAAAAAAAAAAGAGATATTTTTTTCTTGCTTAAATAATATAATTTTTAAATTGATTATTTTTACAGATTAGAAAATCTTTATTTTTTCTTTTTTTTTTTTTTTTTTTTTTTTTGGCAAAGACACACATGTTCAGATTGAGAATTTTCTTGTTTTTTTTTTTCCTTTGCAAAAGATTTCGCCCACACAGACATTCGTATGACACTGTTTAACCTGTAACTGACAAAAAAGGAGACCCCAATAAACCCCCCCTTCCTTCCTGCCCCCTTCCCCCTCCGGGTCAGTTCAGGCACAAATGAATAGAGTCAACTCCAATTTAGTTCCTTGTTGTTGGAAAATTGGCCTCTAATATAGTTATCAATATAAACATTTAGGAATCTATATGGGTCTGTTCTTTTTTTTCTCTCCCTGCTTTACATATTTCCATCAGGTTCGCTTAAAGATTATTCAATAGAAATTATTCTGCAGAACGCACACCTCGAAATGTCAACCTCTTTCTCCGTTGATTATTGGAGAAATCGCGAGAATGCCGTAACCAGTACAGATACCACCCTTTAGTAATGGAAGTGTAATATTATTATTGCACTTGCTTGATCCCCACTCCTAAAGAAGATGTTATCATCTAGAAAATAATAATAGGCAGAATAATAATTTAGAATATTTTTTAGTTTCATAGTGGATAAAAAATATGCTTACCAGATAATAATAATGGTGCTTATCTGTCGAAAGAAGATTAAGCTTTAAACAAGAGGGGGCTAAACGTTATTGATATCTGATACGATGGGTGGCGATGATCTTCTGATGGTGAAGAAAATGACGAAAGAAGGGTGCTAATCTGATTGGCTACTGCCAATTTACGAAATAATAGTCTAAAAAATCGCTCAATTGCTGTTCCGACAGCCAGATCTTGATGGGGGTGTTTAGAAAGGGAAGGAGGAGGAGGAGGGGGGGGGGGAAGGAAATCTCAACTATAAGGGAAAATGTCCTTGTGAGGAGTATCGGTTGATAAAATTCTCTTACAGTTGCTTGCAAATCATTGAGACTTCAACTACATGAATTGCAAGGTTTTGCTGTTCTAGATTAGCCTACTCACACCAAGCAATTGGTTCAGATATACACATGACTCCTTTTAATGAGACATGGCGAAGTAACTGCCAAATCCAGCTACTAGGGCTTACAGAATTCGTGCTTTGCCCAACTAGAGTACACAAGCTAGAGTACACAAACAAGAGCCTGCCCACAGCCTACCGAACTGAGCCAGATACTTATTATTTAGCCAATAATTTACTAGAAACAAACCCTCCAACTGACAATCCATACCTCGCCTGTTACAAAACACACAGGGTTCTCTTCCCCCCCATTCAACTTCACCTCAATTACCAATGCAGGCTACAGCTCCCTCTTCAACCTAACACCCAATCCTATCCGGCTCTTTTAACCGTAATCTCACCTCGCGCAAATATAAGAGCACGTACCTACCAATGCATACATCCACAGCTCCCAGCATGACCTAATTAACCTGTAAAAACTTCCAACAGAAGTTTCTTCAAACTAAACTTTAAAAATTTTGGAATTTTTCGTATTTCGAATAATACTTTTACTTTGTGTAATATTAATTTACATTATTAATATTATTATTATTATTTGTTGGAGAAACGGAAGCATTTCCAAAATAATCAAACCAACAAACACCTGTCTAAATTTCATTTACTGGTCCAATAACAAACAGCTGTTTTTGTTGTTGCTCTTACGTAACCTGTAAAAAATACAATATTGTTAACAATGGAGAAAAAGAAAAATAATATTAAACAATGTGGAAATGCTTAATTAGTACAAAATAAACGGAAAATATAAAATTAAAAAAGCAAACCTATATTTAAGAATCTATATGCATTAATAATAAGAATAAGAATAATAATAATATTTATTTGTGTGTTAATAATATTTTCTTACCCTTTGAAAGCAAAAAAAAAAAAAAAAAAATTAAAAAAACCATTTATATATTAAGTCAAATATTTTCTCAATCAAGAATTTTTCTTTTTTTTTTTTTTTAATTTTGTAAGAAAGAATTGTTTTTTTCTTCGTTAACAATTTTTACAGCTTTCCCAAGAGTTAATCTTTTGACTTCAAACCAAACAAGTCAACCACCACCAATACACGCCAATTAGTCAACTAATAGTCTTACCCAAGTACTTTACCCTTCCCAGACCTCATTCAATTATTATCTACAAAAGAACTTCCCCCTTCATTTGTTTTAGATACAATAGTCATTCAGTATATATATATTTTTTTTTTTTGCAAATTACTTTATTGTTTATATATGATGTCTTCCTACGACAACAATAACAACAACAATCAATCTAACTTCCAACCCCATCCTCACTATCCTAATCAACAACAGCAACAAGTTGGAGTTCCTCACAATATGAAGGATAACATCTATGATACCAATCAACCAAGGTACTACAGCAATCCCATGATGATGCAACAACCCCAACAAGGTTCATATATGATGAACCCTGCCGGACAGTATGGTATGGGTCAACAAATTGTCTATCCTCCCCCAATAGGCTCGACCTATTCTCAACAAGCCCAGCAACAAGCCCAATCACAACAACAAGCCCAGCAGCAAGCCCAATCACAACAAGCAAATGTCGCCGGTCAATTTTATGAAGGTGTCCCAGTTAATAACTATTTGTTGATCCCTCAGGGCAATCAAGGTGGAATTACCCCCAATCAAGCTAGTGCCACCCCACAACAAACCATGGCTCAGACCTTTTATAATCCAAATTATTCCCAGTTCCACCAAGCTCAACCAACAGCAAGTCATCATCATATGCAACAGCAACAGCAACAACAGCCAAACAATATTTCCGCAGTTGCAGCAGCGGCCGCAAATGTCGCTTCTCATAAAAGTGCAAGTGTAGGGAGTGGTATTTCACATCAACAACCAAATTCAGTGCCTGCATCCACCACAGCTACCACCTCGACCAATGTCTCTGGTGGTTCTAACACCAATAGTTCAAGTAGTAACACCTCCACCAATACTACCAACAACAATAGCACCAGCGCTGCCTCTAATGTGATTTATGATCGTTTCCCAGAAAGAATACAACCTTTATTGCCAGTACCACCGTTATCCAGAGCCAGCAACCGTCCTGACCCAAGCCAAAACGCCGCTCAAAAGAGAGCAAAGAGAAAGTCTAAATTCAGTAAACAACAAGATGATATGATTGTATCATTGAAAAAGAAGGGAAAATCATGGGTTGAGATTGCTGAGTTGACCAACGTAGGTTCTTATTTGGCTGCAAGGAATAGATATCAGGTCATTGTTGGACAACAAGGGAATAACAATTCCGGATCATGGGATGTAAGAGATAAAATTCATTTACAAGAGATTTTGGATGCCGGAGAATTAGAAAAATGGAGATTTATAAGTAGTGAATTGAACAAATCTTCTAATAAGAATTTCACTGATTTGGAATGTCGTGAAATGGTCAGGGAATTGTTTTGGTCAAATCCAGCATCCTTTGGTTTGAATGAAGAAACTATTAATGAATGTATAAAGGAAAAGAAGATAACTGAAAAGGCACTCGAGCAATATGCACAACAACTGAAGAAAGGTAAGGATATTACCGAAGGGAAATATGTCGACCCAAAGAAGGATGTGATTGTCCCAGGTGCTACTGCTACAGTCGGTGATGGCGTCAAGAAAGAAGCTTATTATCACGCCTTACCTCATCCATATCAAAGAGGATATGCCAACCCTCAACAACAACAACAGCAACAACCACAACAAGTACAACCACAACAGTTCACATATGGAAAACCTTATTACTGATTTGGTTAAACCCAACTTGCGCTTGATATTATTATTATTTTTTTTTTTCACTAGTTTTATTATTGTAAAGTGTTCTTTGTTTTTTTTCTTTGCTTATTTCAATTCTCGAAACGTTTTAGTTATATAAATTATTCAATTCTATATAAAGGGCATTAAATCTAAACAGTCATTAACAAACTATTAATTCTGCTGTTCTCTTAATTTCCTCTGAACGACATCAATTTTGTCCTGGGGGGATTGTTTCTTATCAATCCTACTACCCACACGAATATCACTTTGAATCCTAACCACTCCATGTTTCTCATGTAGCAAAACGTGCATTTGTCCAATTAGATCCATGACTTCATTCCAAGGGCCTTCAATTGTAGTTCCAGCTGAATGCAATACGGTTTCTAAGTGGGAATCTTGGGCAAGTTTGCTTATAGCTGTAATTTCATCGGAAACGGATGCTGATGCAGTACCAATCTAAAAAGCAGCATTTGTTAGTATAATCATGAATATCAAGGGGGGGGAAAAGGTTGTTGTAGGTGGGGG
>JAJMHC010000050.1:0-26437 GCA_030582855.1 Hemisphaericaspora lyxosophila
GAGAGGACACAGTTAAGGAAGAGTCATATTATACGACTTTTTAGGCGACTTTTGCGGGCCGATTTTCCAATTTTCGCGACATTGCACGTTTTTCGTTTATATATGGTGGTTAAGCTAGGGAGGAGGGGGGGGGGGAATTCAGTTCGGGATGCCAGCAGTATCATAAATTCAAACCAATTAGTCCAATACCCACAAAGTCTAAACTGGGCCCAATTATGAAAATAGAGACTTATCTGGGTAAGTTTCAAAGCAAATGGCCTTTTCTTTTGTCAGTTGGGACGCTCAACGGGTAACTGCAAAATTTGGTTTTACTTGCTGGGCCTATCATATCAATGCTGGCTTCACATACCTGATACTAAAACCCACTCTTATGTGTTGGCAGTAGGGCTACTTAGCACCATGGTGAGAATTTTTCTTTATATCCCTTTTGAAAAATGATGCTTTAGAACCCCCCCTTTTTTTTTGGTAAATAACAAAAGCAACAAATCATATTAAAAGGTGATTCCTCTACTACCTTTATTCCCTTGTTGTATCCATATAGAAACGTGTGCAAAGTTTTTGCAAGTGAGTCATTCCAGCATCATAGCTAGCCAGCTAGTAGCAAGCAGGCATATTTAGCTTGCAGGACTAGGGGCTTTGCCCCATGTAAACAGTGAAACCTATGAACTGTGACAAAAGTGGGTTCTATTCCATCTTCTTTGCCGATGAAGATTAGGTACCCAAGGTCCAGGTTCAACTTCAGACTAATGGAAACCAGTAAGAATTCTAGAATGGGGGGGGTTTCTATTGACTTGACCAAATATGGACTGTTTCCATTTTGCGTTAATATTATTTTTTTTTAAATGCAGCAGGACAATCGTGGGCCATTAAATAATAACTTACATGAGAAAAATAATATTAGAGAACGTGGGCAGGCTATTATTAAATGTTTATTCAGCATATTGTATCCCTTTCATTTTATGCCTAGAGCGCAATTAACCAGTGAATTACTTGGGCGCATGGCAAATGTCAAGAGTTTATTGTCTATTAATCCTAATTATAATTTTCGCATATTCAACTATTAAACACTTATAACAATAAACCTAAAGCAAAAGCGACTGGACCACCAACAGCAAAGGCTACGGAGTCAGCACCGTTAGTCTTGGTAACAGAAGCGGTGTGGGACTTGGTCTTCTTAGAAGAGGAAGTAGAAGAACTTTCCTTCTTGGAAGAAGAAGTGGTGGTGGTGGTGGTAGCATGAGAAGTGGAAGCAGCAGAGGAAGTCTTAGCAGCAGAAGAAGTAACAGTAAAGGTCTTCTTTTCCTTGTGAGAAGTGGTGGAGGTAGTTTTCTTTTGCTCAACTTCTGCTTCGTTATCTTCTTCCTTCAAGTTTACAATGGCTGGGTAGCCGAATTGAGCATCTTGGATGATTAATTCATCATCGTTGACAAGTCTAACTTGTTCAAGGTTGATAGCTAAAGAGGTAGCAGCAATGGATAATAAGGCTAAGGATTGAAACTTCATTTCTTAATGTAATTAAAATTGAAAAATTCTTAAAGACGAAAAATTCTCTAAATAACTTGAAATTTCTGAAAAAGGGATAACTCTGCAAGTATATATATACTTTTTTGAAAATGGCAATTGCGAAGACTTAGGTTGGCAATCCTACTTTAAAGTCAGGGATAACCTGCAAAAAAAAAAACAAATAGGTTGTGAATCTGCGCAATTATGCTCCCTTCTTGCTTTAATTGAAAATATAAAAAATATTAATTACATGAAATATATTTCAGTTAGGCGCACACGACATCAAACCGCTCTAAAAATATTTAATGGCATTTGCTTTTTTGTTTTTTGCGAGGGGAGAGAATTTCTCCTGCATTTCTTAACAAGATTCAGAAAGTGCCCTCGTTTGTGATTACCGTCCCTATATATTTTCTCATACTCAACAGACAGGCATGACGCTGCCGAGGATATCTTGGGAGAAGAGATGAGCAATCTGTCTGTTGTTTAATTCTGGAAACGAAAAAAAAAAAAAGAAGAGCGTTATTTGGAAAACTGTCACAATAACAAAAATATTGAACATCTTTAATAATTACAGGTTCCATGTGAAGAGTGTCACACGAGCATTAAAGGAACTTGAAAATTTTTCAAAAGGCAAAATAACTCCATAGCTTCAGTTTCTACCGGCATTGTTCTAAAACGGTGTGGTATCAGAAATAGCTCATAAAATATTTGACTATTTTGTCCTCTTTTTTTTTTTTGTTTTTGCATTATCTTATAATCGTGTGCCAATTCAATACAGTGACACAAAAGCCATGTTCAGTTTCTATAAGCATACATCTTAGAGCTCTTTGTAAGGGGACAGGCCACATCTACTCGTCCCCAGTGACATTGCTGCCTCACGCTACTTTTTGATTATAATATATCCTCCATGACTTTCAAAAGGTGTACCGCCGCATTTAAAGTTGCTACATAATGTGTCAATTATCAATTATTTAAAACATGCATGTCGTATATTTGTGACTAAAAAATTGCTAGAAAAACAAAACTTATTAAACATGTAATAAGGGTCAACATGGAAGCCATGGAAATAGTGTTGCCAGAATTAGACCCATTGGTCTTTTGGGGAGACCCTGAGGTGGTACTAGATGATTTTGAAGATGATGAGCTTGAGCTTGATGTACTTAACGGTACTACCGAAGCTAGGGGATCATAACCCGAATGTAAGGGTTTCATTGGCCCTTGTTGGTTTTGGTCAGCATCATTTTCCCTCTTAAGTAGGGACTCAGTTCTAGCTATAGTAGAAGCATCAGCTAAAATAAGCAAGCAGAAAGCGATTAGGATGGAATTGATTTTCATTTTTGAATGGTGTACTTTCAAACCATCTAAGCTGGCTTATACAGGGAATTATCTCCCTAATTTATAGTTCTACATTCCATGAACTCTCACCTTCCTATGTTCACCCATCAATATCTATCATCATCAGTGATGTTTTGTAAATATAGTGAATGACTACATTTTTTTTGCCATCTATTATGATGTAAACACGTTTAGGGGTATATTAATGACCAAGTTAGTTATGCCCGACGCTTCTGCGTAAAAAATAACCCAATTTGGGTGTTAAATCCGCGTGCGGTATTAGTCACACTCCGAAGGTAAACAAACGTAAACTAGTCACACCCGGACGACTAACAAACGCAAACACGCCCCTTTACGGATAGGTTGCTTGTATTGTCTCTTTGGTAAGTTACTTCTCTCTCTCTCTCTCTCTCTCTCCCCGGGTCCATTGTTGCAATTAAAACTGGCCGGGTGTTCTTTGTTTTATAAATCACTCAATCTATGCAACCACCTCTTCAATTGCAGACTGGTCACGTATGTACCAGATAGGGGATCAGCACAGCCACTTGTGGTACTTCAATTAACCCCTCATCTATTTATAGACTTTCCTGTTATTGTTCCAGGGTGTTTATTGATTCCTTGCAAATTGAAGTTCTGGAAACATTTGGTATCTAGGAAGTATATTCAACGCCCTGGTAGACCAGGTGTCATTTGCCAAGGAAGATATATATATATATAAAATCTCTCTATGTTGTATTGACGGGATCTTTTATACAGCTGAAAGGAAAGTATAAGTTGGCCAACTTTGTCTATCCGTTCATATACATCCAAGTGACTGCAAAAAAAAAAAAAATCAAAAAAAAAATCACAGGAAAGTTTTTGTTCAACGGTTTGGAGTAAGCAAAAAAACAAAAAAAAAAAACATGGAGCTCGACTAATATTCTTCTTCGACAAGTTAGCATGCAACCATGGACCGAGATGATGCTGAATATATAGAGCTAAGTTCATATAGTCACAATGAAGACCAGAGTCCATCGTATCCGTTGCATAAACCCAAGTGGAACTTCACGGACTCTCAACTACAGCTTATCCTTTTACGTTTAGGGGTTATAAGTGACGATAGATATGGTACAGATTTCGCAATATCATCAATTAGATTATCAAAAGAATCAAAATATATGCTTTCTATGATAGATGAATTATCAGTTCCAAATGCAATCGAGATAGTGAGGGATACTTTAGCAGAACATAATGGCGATGTCAACTTTCTCCAAGAGGATTATCATTTATTAGAGAGATTAGTGGGAATGATTCCCGAGAATGCTTCTAGTTTGGACACCAAGCACGAAATAGAAGAGAAATTCGTTGATACTTTCAGAAACAAAACTTACTTGCATATCGTTGACTGGCTGCTTCAGATAAGATTGGAAGCAGCATTGATTCATTATCATTCTCCCTACCCAGAAATACGAGCCATTACAGAACCCTTTGATGACCCCACTATATCGGTAGACACGTTTCGAGCATATTTTATTGGGTTATTTTGGACTTTTATTGGATCTGTTATCAACAGTTTCTTTGTTCACAGGATGCCGGGCATTTCACTAGGCTCTCACACTATTCAGATATTGTTGTTACCAAGTGGAAGACTCTGGGAGAGGTACATGCCGAGGAAAACAATTTCCTTTGCAAGTTACTCCATCGAGTTAAATCCTGGTCCCTGGACATACAAGGAAATGATGTTGAGTACGATTATTTATCTGTGTTCTTCATCGACCCCATATCTGGTCTATAACATTTTCGTGATGAAACTTGATCGGTTCTATGGTCTCAAATGGGTCAGCTTGACTTTCCAATTGCTATTGACAGTATCCACTCAATTTCTTGGGTTTGGATTTGCTTTAATTATGAAGAAAGTGTGTGTTTACCCTAGCAAGGCGCTTTGGCCCACTATATTGCCCACTATTGCTCTTAATAAAGCATTGATGAATGAAGACGAAAACAATACCGTTCATGGTTGGTCAATTTCTAGGTATGCCTTCTTTATGGTTGTGTTTGGGTGCAGTTTTGTTTATAATTGGATTCCGACTTATTTCTTTACTGCATTTTCTCAATTCAATTGGCCAACTTGGTTCAATCCCTCTCTGGTTCATCTTACTAATGTCACTGGTTCAATTATGGGATTAGGTTTCAACCCAATTCCTTCGTTTGATTGGAATATTCTTGATTCTGGGGGGTGTTTGACAATCCCTTTCTATACATATGTCAACAAGTACATTGGATCATTGATGGGATTTGTGGTAATCCTAATTGTTTATTATACAAATAACAACTGGACTGGCTTTTTACCAATAAATTCTAATAGATTGTTTAATAATAAAGCACAAGTTTATAATGTCCACGATATCTTAGACAACAATAACTTATTTAATAATGACAAATATCAGGAGATTGGACCACCATATTTTTCGGCAGCAAATTTGGTATTATATGGTGCTTATTTCTGTTTGTATCCATTTGCAATCTTGTATCATTTTATTACCGAATGGCAATCCATGAGGTCAAGCTTTGTCAACGTGTGGCATTCCATTAAAGACGCATTTAAGTTTAGAGAGCAAGGTAACTACCATATGTACGGAAGATACGCTACTGACCCTCATTGTATGATGATGGCCAAATACGACGATGTTCCAGATTGGTGGTTTCTTACAATTTTATTTGTTAGTACCCTGTTTGCTCTCGCGGTATCGATCTTCTATCCCACAGAGACACCGATCTGGGGTATTTTCTTTACAATATTTATCAACTTTGTGTTCCTCATTCCGATAACATCCATTGCTTCAGTTACTGGGTTCTCATTTGGATTGAATGTTCTTGTCGAACTCATTGTTGGATATTTGATACCCAACTCCGGAATTGCATTAATTACCTTAAAAAGTTATGGATATAATATAGATAGTCAAGCAAGTAATTACATTACTGACCAGAAGCTTGCTCATTATGCCAAAGTTCCACCAAAGGCTATTTTTAAAGGACAAATACTTTCAACTTTATTAAATATATGTGTGTCATTAACCATAGCCAATTGGCAGTTGAACAGCATTTCTGATATTTGTGATCCTCATCAGAAGTATAAATTGAAATGTCCTGGGGCAAACACGTATTTTTTTTCAAGCATTCAATATGGAGAAATTGGGCCCGCCAAAGTTTTTGGAGCATTATATCCGATTTTGAAATGGTGTTTCTTGTTTGGAGCTTTATTTGTGATCCCTTGTGTGTGGTTTAAGAATAACGGTCCCAAGAAGTTGACAAGATATTTTCAACCAACAGTCATTATTGGAGGGTTCTTGGATTTTGCCCCTTACAACCTCCTGTATTTCACT
The DNA here is from genome assembly GCA_030582855.1 of Hemisphaericaspora lyxosophila. Taxonomy (NCBI): domain Eukaryota; kingdom Fungi; phylum Ascomycota; class Pichiomycetes; order Serinales; family Debaryomycetaceae; genus Hemisphaericaspora; species Hemisphaericaspora lyxosophila. Next base: position 6,201 of record JAJMHC010000050.1, read on the forward strand.
GGTGGGCTTTATCTTTCCTACATTTTTATGTACGAAATTAAAAGAAACTACTTATTATGGTGGGAGAAATACAATTACATTTTGACAAGTGCCCTCTCAGCGGGAGTTGCCACCAGTGCCTTGTTGATTTTCTTCACAGTGCAATACCATCAACACAGTTTGGAGTGGTGGGGAAATTTAGTTAGCGAACAAGGTGTCGAGGGAGGATCCTTGCCCGATATCTGGAAGGATATATCCCAAGCACCGGAGGGTTATATAGGACTTCGAAAAGGTCACTTTCCATAGAATCTAGTATTAGAGTATTGATGAAATTTTAAAAAAAAAATTAAAAAAAAAAAAAATAACGACAACTGCAGGACTCGAACCTGCGCGGGCAAAGCCCAAAAGATTTCTAATCTTTCTCCTTAACCACTCGGACAAGTTGCCATTTCTGAGAGCGTAAGAGGACACCCATCGAGATGCCCGAGCCAATACGAGCAATGGTTACCAAATGTATCGCCAAAGCTGTGGTATTATTGAACTAAACAAGAACTGTAAACCACTTCTATAAAAAGTTTGCTCGACGGTTTGGTGCACCAGTTACAATGGCTACCCTAGATCACGTGCCTCCCTATGTAACAGGATTTTAGTGAGGGATCCCCACAGAATCCTGACAGGTCGGTTTTTGACCACACCGTGAAAATGATAATAATGCAAAATCCGAATTAGAGCGTTGTAGACTACCCTTTCTCTACCATATCTACACAATCATCCGAATTTATCTCAAGAGTTCATGGAAACAATACAAGTTTTATTTTATTCTATTTTTAGTGTATAATACTAAGAAGATATCTGGGGGGAAAATTTGCAGATTTTTCAGGAATATTATTCGAGTGAGGTGAAGAATGGCTGCGAAATTTAAACATAAGAAAACAGATTAAACAATTGATAAATATTTGTTAGAATGATTTTATCCAAGGACAAAGAATTCTTCATAATCCCATCTATACAAATTAGAAGACATTTCCCTTCAACTGGTAATCTACTTCTTTCTGCTTTTGCACATCATGTGTAAAAAAACAAATATAATACTTAACTGGACTTTCTAGGAGATCTTCTCTTTTGGCGGGCAAACAAAAAAAAAAGGAACACTGTCTGTGGTTCAAATTATGAGCCATTCTAAGTTTAGGGTTCCCAATAAGAGAGTGCAAAGTGTTTAAAAAATTGTGCTGCTTTATTATTCCTGCAAGCTCATTTCTGTTTATAACATGCTAGCATATCACGATAACATCTTATGAACTACTAACGATCGAATCTTATTATACTATGAACAGAGGTACTAGCATGAATTATACAACTTTAAAAAGGCATTCTTTTTATTATCTAACCTTGTAAAACATTTAAATTAGTTTTTTGCAACCATTCTTTATGCGAATCTCTCACCCTGACACACCAAAAAAAAAGGGGGGCAGGGGGGGTGGGAAGGTTTATAAACAGCCAATATTTTGAATGGGAAACTTATTCAGTCTATCGTGATTAAAAATACCCCATTGGCTTTCCCATCGCTGATCTCCTTCATTGAAGACTTCTTTCCAGGGCTCATCAAAAGCTTCAAAGAAATAATATTCCACCCCCGTATTCCGGAAAGTACACAAGAACTCACTTGCAAAAAATTGCAACGAAGCTTTGCTGGCAACTGCCCTCCCATACCTCCCTCCTCCACTTGGCCATCCAACTTCTGTAATTACAATTGGTGTTGAATGGGGTCCTCTGTTTGGTTGAATTTGGTAGTTCAAGAATTGCCAGGTCCAAACAGCAGCCTCTTCAACCGGAACACCCCCAAAAAATGGATGAATATTCGCCCCCACGACATCACAGGCTTGCATAATATCCAGATCGATAAGTGATCCAATTTCGGAAGTTCCCACTGGAATATTGTCAATACCCATTAATTGTAGGAAATCCTTAGCATCTCTGATATACTCGATTAGCTCCCACTTTGTCTTATCTTGTCTGAACAATACCTCATTTCCAATGTAGATGGAATTAATGTACCTCAGCGGATTGGGGAGCCTGGCGAGTATTTTCTTCATGGTGTCCATTTGTTGTCTATTTTCCTGATTATTACGACCAATCCAAACTCCCATAGATAAAGTCATGTTTAGATTCATGTATTCTATAGCTTCTAAGATAATTTCCGTTTGATCGCAATGGGTTCCATAATTTCTTATCCTGGTTGTTATTGTAGACAATTTAGCTAAATCTAACATTGCCTCTCTGTTATTAAACCCACACTGTGGTTCCAAGGAATTAGCAGGGGAGTATGCTATACCATGAAATAATACATTGGAGACCAGGTTCATTAAATTTACCACCTCAGTGTCCGATTTAACAGCTTCATTCAAACCTTGAACAGAGTTAATTCTTGGAACAAATGCTTCTGGTCGACCACTTGGTAACTTGGGTAAGTCAAGATATTTTTCTGATAATTCATTTAACAACGGCAAATTATTAGAATTCTGAAAGTATTTAGTAACAGCATACTTGGTACCATTTGATAATATAACAATTGCTGGGATGAACCCTCCAAGTAAAAGAAGAACCAATCCAATCAAAACCACAAATACTGCCCAAGACCTACTTCTATCAAAAAATGGTTGTTTAAGTTTGGCAGAATCTGAAGAACCTGGCGGAGATCCCCTTTTATCTACCGTGCTGGAACTTGAATCCTTTGATATTAACACTTCCCCTTTCTTCAAGGTATCCTGTATAATGGAATCTTCATGAAACATTGATTTTGACGTTCTTCCAGTATTAAAAGGATTTAATACAGTAGATTGACTAGGAGTTCTCGTACCTCTCAATGTATTATGAATATTTGCATCTTCTTCCCTAATGGGGTTATCAAAAGTTCCTTTCACCATGCGCGAGCTTCCTTCATTTGAGATTGGTGATATTTCATTCAAATTAAAATCAGACTCAGTGGATCTCTTCTTGCTAATTATGACAGTGGCATTTCTAGACTTTAAAGGTTTACAATTAACCATAGAATTTGGACCATCTTTGTCTGGTGAGTTTCTGATTGAGCTTGACACTAAAGTGCCATTGATAGCACTAGGTTCTGAAACCAAGTAATAGTTTGGAAGTGAATTGTCAATCGAGCTAGATAATACCGTCATGGGGGTTTCTGCATTATCATCATCGATTGTATTTTTGATAAAACGCTTTTCATCTCCTATATTGGTAAAAGCAAAATTTGAAGGTGGCAGTTCTATTGGTCCAAGATTTTTTAGGGTAGTAGGGGAAATTGAAAAGTGATTTAGTGACCTGGATCGGGTGACTTTGAATGCATTGACTTTGGTCAATTTTGGCAGCCCGTTTTCGTCTTCCACTTGCTCAATGGATTCAGGAGTAAGCCCATGAAAATCTGATATTGTAGCTGAACGTTTCGCTGAAGGAACCGTATAGTTATATCCATCTGGAATAGCCTGGGTTTCATCACCCCCTCTAGGAGATTCATTCCCTGACATGATTAACTATTTGATTGTACGATTGGTTTGAAAGTCTACCTGTAGAGAATGGATTCTGTAACCGCCCAGGACGTGAAGTGTTGCAAAAAAAAAAAAAAAAAAAAAAAAAACAAAGACAAAATTCAGTAGTTTTTTTTTTCTTCCGCCTTGGCTAAGTTGACTGCGAAACATAAAGCAATATGGAGTAATGCAAATTTACCTATGTAGGCTACAGCAAAGCGTGTGGAATCCCTATTTGAACTGTAAAGCCATACTGATTGGCAGCTAGTTGAATATTTGGAAAATATCATAACTGAGCTTGTATTCTTAATCATTACCAGGAATTCTTGAGAACCACAGGAAACTAGACAGACAATTCAGCTCTAACTCTAACTACAAAATGCTCTTACATTTATTGTTTTCACCACCTCATAAGACGACGTAGCAAAAAATAAATAAGTATTTTCTCTATATATATGAACATATATATATATATATATAGCAATGGAAAATGGGAATGCAAACTCTTGATTACCTTTTACAACAACCAAGGAAGATATTTCCAAGAATAGTAAGGGTGTTTGCAAGACAACCTTCGCCACTCTTAGGAAGACAGGGATCCAATGCCCCGAAACAAGTGACTAAATCGACACAGAACATACCACATTCGTTATATTTCCCTCTTTGATATCCACTTCCGTTGTATGAAAGATCGGACTCGGCGTCCGAGGATAAATTTTGTTCATCCTTTGGGATTTCTACTGGTTGTAAATGGTCACCATCTAAAGTTCTCTCTGGCAGCATTTCCATTGGGCTTGAAGGGGAAGGTTCAGTAGTTATAATTTCATCACGGGGCAGTTGTTGTTGTTGTTGTTGTTCTTCTCTGTCTTCCTCATCACCTGGAATCTTTCCTTCTAATTCTGACTTGGACATTTGTTATTAATTTGTTGAAGTATTTTTTTATAGTATTATTTGAATGAATTGGCGTTGAATTTTTAACGATTTTTTGTAAGCGATAGTAGCTAATCCATTGAATTTTGAATATGAATCTTATAGAGTGAACAAGGTTCGGAGTGACCTTGGGAGTGAGGATCTATTTATATTTATATTATGGTTTTTTTCTTTTTCAAAAAATAATTTTATTTTTCCGTCATGACGCAGAATTTTGTATCCCACTGAAACATGCCATCGCATTGTTCATGACACCTGTAGGTGGGCAACAGAAAAAGAGTCCATTGTACATTATTGGGAAAATTACACCAAATGATCTAGAACGACTTCTGCAGATTGACGTAATCATTGAAGAGAATGACGCGGGTTTTATGTATTTGAAAGGGGAAAGCTAGTATGCATATCTTTATCTACTCAAAGGGGGGGGGAGGATTATAAGGTTTACTGATTCTTCATGCTTTTTTTTCATTCATTATTTGCTTTTCTTTGCTTTTCTTTGTTTTTCTTTCTTTTTCTTTCTGCTTTTAGCCTAAACACATCATTTAGAGAACTGTATAAGTAATTACAGGAACGACATTCCCTATTTTGTTCAGCGGTTACTGTGCTAATACACAAATAGACGCAAATGATCCGTCCGAATATCGTTGAGCACTGGGAAGCTTGACTGTAAAGTCCATTTTACCGAAGGTTAAACTTGGTAGCATGCCGTTTTTCCCGTGCCCCCCTAGTCATTCATTCTCAAAACAAATAGGATCTTGAACCAACCCAAAACTCTATTCAACTGCAAAAAGCACCTAAATAAGGTTATAGATAATAGAAAAGTCCCGCTTTTCTTATTGCATTACTGTGAACGCTTAATTAGGTATTTTTTTCCAATTCCAATTTCAGTAACAATTCAACCATTTCCAACTCTTCCTCCAACTCGAATTCTTCCAACTCCTTCTCATATTCTTCTGCCCAATATTCGTCACTGTTATTCCCATCACTAACATTTTGCTCTTCCTCGATCAATAGATCCAAATCCATTCCTTTCATAACATCATCAAATTCATGTTCATATTGGTCGACCCAATCTCGATGGTATTGCTCGGAATATGTTCTATCTCTTTTTGTTAACAAATTATCCTCACGAACTTGATTACGCACTTGACGAAACTTATCATGTTTATTGCGCTGATTAAAACAGTCAGTACGACGCAAAGGCAATCCACGATGCCTCAAAGGCAGAGAACGAAGCGTGCCACTCGTTTCCGAAGATCGTACTGGCGAGGACGATAAAGGATTGAGCAATCTATTTGATCTTTCTTGTTGTATTTGATGAAGGTCGTCAAGGACACTTCTTGGGGATGATAAAATGGGGCTGGCAGTTATGGGTTTTGTTGAGGGTGATTTAGTAGGACTAGTCTGGCAATCCGGAGATGAATTCATTTTATCATCAGTTTCCCCCGATGAAAATGATGGGGATGCCATATCGCTGGTGATGCAAGTGCTCATTTGGCCTTGGTTGGGATAATAATATGAGAATTCCTAAATATTTAATTATTTATTTATTTATAATTGTTTTTTTTTTTTTTTTGGTTTCGTTTTGTTGTTTTTCTGGCGTATAAACCGGGACGCGTGTTTTTTATTTTTAATTTTTCTTCCTCATCACAAACTGTTACTGTCCAAATTGCACAACATGAAGATCAAGTTTGAGTTAAATGGTGAAGAATTTGAAGAATTCGACGAGTATAATCCCATATTGATGGATTATGTTGGACAAGACTTAGTGGAACGGGCACAAACGTTTTTCAAGCTCGGTGAATATCAGCTACATTGCCAATTGGGCGAAGATCTACTGGATGACCAAATAGAAAATATTTGCAATCTTATTGATGAAGGAATTGGTGAACTATACATAACCCACAAGGGAGAAGACTGGAAGGAAGAAAAAGAAGAAGAGTTGACGGAGCCTGGACTAATTGTAATGTGGTTTACTGATAACGATTCAAAAGATATGGCTGCCTTTGTTGCATTTAAGCTTTGTTTAGATGATGATGAAAACTTGGTGCTATACTTATATGAGATCCACGTCTCCAAGTCCTTACAAGGCAGGCATTATGGGAGATCTTTGATGGAACAATTTCATGACTTTTGCGTGCTTTTGAAAAATTCAGCTAGTCAACTATACAAGCACCTACAGGGAACATCATTAACTGTATTTGCTGATAACTCTCAGGCACTTGAGTGGTACAAAAGACTAGGCTATAAATTGACTGGCGGATCGGCCCAGGATAAAACCTTGAGAAGTGGAAAGGTGGTCAAACCATCATACTATTTAATGACAAGATTACTAAACTAAACTGTCGTATTGAATATAATTCTCTAGGGAGTTATAAATTATGGCTGCATGTTTTGGGAGCCAATTATTTATTCTCCATGGGCTCCCCTCAAAAGCATCCAGCTACATGAAAAGACGATCCGCTGATGGTTTACCCACCCACACACACACACACACACACACACCCCATCACTAAAACAAGTAACTTTTCTTGTATGCAGTTCATTTTCCTCGGATAAACTTTTTGATTAATAAAAAAAAAAACCTTTTTCTGGATTTCTATTTTTAGCCACGATGGATTATGGGTATTTAACCTCTAACTTAACAAAAACAATCGAAATAAGGATCTGAAAGAAACCCAAGGAGATCATAGGCCTTCTTACTATGTCTTCATATTACAACAGTTTGCTTCTCTTTAGTTTATTGGACTTGAGCGTGCACTCCTTACGAAATTGAAAATGATTACGTCATAGGTCTTAAACACAGCCTCATAGAAGAATGTTTGAATCGATGGCATTGATATACCGCTCTTTTATATATTATGCCATTGTGTGAGAAGCAAGAGCATCGACCATAGGCTCCATATTTGTAGCAATTGTGTAATAATAGCCTATTCCTCTTAAGTCATCGGGGGGGAGCCTAAAAAGAATTTCTCTTATCTCCAACTGCAACTCATGGTGATATGTATTCAATTTATCGTTTTCATTGTAAAACACCCTTTCAAGTTTTCTTCCGGCTGGGTTTTCTTCCCAACCACTTGAATACTCCGAGTTTCAACCGAGAAAACCAACTGAGATGGTTTTCAAAACAATCAATGGATATTATTTTTTGGATTAGTAAAAAAAAAAAATTACGTTAAAGGGTTGGAAGAAAAAAAAAACCCTAAAGAATCAGAACGTCATCTAAAAATAAAATTACCAATAGAATCAACTACTCAATAAATCATACTCAATCATTCAATAAGAATCACAAACGATAGACTAGATCATCACAGGTGAATTGCTACATACAAGAGATTCCTCATAGACCAAAACAAAAAAAAATAACAACAGCTAGTTCCGTCTATTTTCATTCAGTAACCCTTTTTCCTTCTTACCACATTTTAGAATCCACAAATTAGCTAACGATTGAAAAATGGGAAGAAGAAAGATTGAGATTCAACCTTTGGCAGATGAGAGAAACAGAACTGTCACGTTTGTTAAACGTAAGGCTGGATTATTTAAGAAGGCTCACGAATTGGCCATTTTGTGTCAGGTTGATTTGGCAGTTGTAATTGTAGGTAACAACAATAAGATATACGAGTATTCTACAGTTGACGCCAATGACTTGATGAAGAATTACAATCGAATTGTCAAGTCCAACAAAAAGCCTCACGAATCCAAATCACCTGAGAGTTATTCCAATTATAAGAAGAAGAGGTTCGTAAAAGATCCCTTAACCAAGAAGTCGGGAAACATTGTTGATATGACCATGTCAAATATTGATGAAGAAGATGAAGAAGACGATGAGTCAGAGTTTGAAGACGGACCAGAAATCAAACGTCAGAAAGTAACTAATCTGCGGAACGCACCAGGGTTTAGTAAAAGATCACCCAATCATCAACCTCAAATACCGCTCACGAACATGCCCACCTTTAACAAGTTTCAAAGCGAGGATAAGAAGAAACAGAAAAATTTAGTAAGCATCAAAAGGGATGAAGGATCGTCTCAAAGGCCAGTGTTAAGAGTGCAAATACCGACCGATTCGATGGGCAACAAGAACAAGAAACATTCGGGAAATAGCACGAGTGACGAGAAAACAGCAAATGATACTGCGGCTACGATAACTGCAATAGAACAAAGTACCCATGATGAGCCTTCTGCGTCCAACAATGGAAGAGGGGTTTCTAGGGATAATGAACCAAATCCAAACAATATTACCCCCGCTGCCGCCACTCCCAAATTCCATCAATATTCTTCGTTCCGTTCTCCTGAAAGTAGAAAACCTACTTTACCTTTGCCAATTCATCCCAAGTCTCAAACCTCGTCGCCGGCAAGTGCAACAGCTCCAGGATTGCCCAACTCGGCTAATACTAGTGCCTATTATACTTCTTTACATGCACAGAGTCCCACATCTGTCGCTTACATAAGCAATATACTACCCACCCCCGTCTTCAATCAACCACCACCACCACAGCAGATGCAGCACCAAGGACACGCACAACCACCTCCTATACAAACCAATCAACCAGATTCAGCAGCAGTCCGGTTCCGACCACCGACGGGTATATCAGCAGGCCAATTCAACATGGGTGAGCAGACGCCCCTTTCAGGATTGCCTTCGCGCTATGTTAATGATATGTTTCCATTCCCGTCGCCTTCAAACTTTCTAGCTCCGCAAGATTGGCCAACAGGAACTACACCAACATCACACATGCCTCAGTACTACATGATGCCATTAACGAGTACAACATCGACATTCCCTAAGCTAAGAAACGAGGGGAATATATCGCCAGTGATATATCAACTGCAACCTCCTAATTCACATAGTGGAGGAAGTGGGAGGCGAGAAGATGATGGGGGCACCAATCCCACGACAGCAGGAAGCATAGTTCATAACAAAACACAATAATAAGTCAAACATTTGGCATTCTGTACATTAGTTCTGGACAAATTGCTGTATTTTTATAATCATTTTTTATAGTTTGTCTTTTTTCAAGGTAATAGATTTCTTTTCGTATTTTAATGTATTAAGTATGTTTTTAATGATTTCGTGGTTGCAAAAAAAAAGACAAAAAAACAAAAAAAAACTACAACAGCTTATCTCTGAAGTGAATTAATCTATACTTGCCAATGAAATGAAGCCACCAATAGTAGAACAAGCAGTGATTACTACAACGAGACAACAATGTTCAAAACAAAAAAACTAATAAGGAATGCTTTATCCCAAGCTAGCCAATGGTATTCCAAATGAGCTAACAGTAACTACTTTGCTAACAATGACTACTTTGCTAACAGTAACTACTTTGCTAACAATGACTACTTTGCTAACAATGACTACTTTGCTAACAAACAATCAAAAGCTTTGCACGAAAAATTGACGCTAAAATTGTTAGGGCTTCAACCCTAATTTCAAAGTAACACGTGATAAAAGACTGCATATATCTTGCTCGCACTTTTTTGTTAAGCAAACACCCACCAGCACCGAAAAAATCTAGTGACATTTGCTCCATAGTTAACAGTATTGGTAAGAAAAAATGTATCCTCACACATCCAAACTTCAATATTAAATCAACTTATTTTTTTTCAGATTTCCCAGTATTGTATATTGTACACTCGATTTTGTCTGTACCAAAATTTTTCTCTTCTCTTTACCTCTTACAAAAAAAAAATCTTTCTTCCATTTTCTTCAATTCACGGCTTAAGAACCTATAACCATAGACCAATATGAAGGTATGTGACCATTATATCCAACAGGTCACCTCGAATAATCATCAAACTATATCGTAGTAGGAATCAAAAGAGTTAATGAATCGCCATACCATCAGGAATACCCTTGAGAATCAGACGTTGAAAAATTATAGTAATCTGAATAGACATATAATAGACCCGAATTGAAATCTACCACAATAATCATGAAAGATATCATGATATATATATATACCAATAGTCAATTTGCAGGATGGTATACTTTACATACATACCTGTAATATGAATATTCAAAATTTTGAAAAAGAAATACATCGGAACTGAAAAATTCGAGAAGGGTCTATACTATATATATGCAAACATCGACAACCACTGTTTAAAAAAAAACCATATAACAAGAAATATAGAGATGATATTTAGAGGGGGGGACAGAGGTTGAATATTGTTTTGATCATTTATACTAACATCTATTTTTTTTTTAGTTAAACATCTCTTATCCAGCCAACGGTACTCAAAAGAGTGTCGAAATCGATGATGAACACAAATTACGTGTCTTCTACGAAAAGAGAATGGGCCAAGAAGTCGAAGGTGACTCTGTTGGTGATGAATTCAAGGGTTACATCTTCAAGATCACTGGTGGTAACGATAAACAAGGTTTCCCAATGAAACAAGGTGTTATGCACCCAACCAGAGTTAAGTTATTATTAGCCAAGGGTCACTCTTGTTACAGACCAAGAAGAAACGGTGAACGTAAGAGAAAGTCCGTCAGAGGTTGTATTGTTGGTCAAGATTTAGCTGTCTTATCTTTAGCTATTGTCAAGCAAGGTGACTCCGACATTGCCGGTTTAACTGACTCCACCACTCCAAAGAGATTAGGTCCAAAGAGAGCCAACAACATCAGAAAATTCTTTGGTTTAACCAAGGAAGATGATGTCAGAGAATTCGTTGTTAGACGTGAAGTTACCAAGGGTGACAAGACCTACACCAAGGCTCCAAAGATCCAAAGATTAGTTACTCCACAAACTTTACAAAGAAAGAGAGCTTTAAAGGCACAAAAGGTTAAGAACGCTCAACACCAAAGAGAAGCTGCTGCTGAATACGCTCAATTATTAGCCAAGAGATTACACGAACGTAAGGAAGAAAAGGCTGAAATCAAGAAGAAGAGAGCTGAATCCTTAAAGGCTTAAGTGACTTGACACTTTAAAAATTGTTCTATAGTTACATTTTCTCCATGTGTTTTTATTCTTATTCATAAATAATTATTTTTATAACTTAATATAAAAAAATTACGGTACAATATATAGTTGACCTAAAAGTGCTCACAGATGTTTAGTGGTGGTCTTCCCCAGAGTACCACGGGATTCAAATTGTTCCCCTCGAATTTAAAAATAAAGGGATTTATATTCATTATTTCATCTAATTACTATCTATAAATATTTTCAATATTTCTTTAACTACAGCTGCAACCTTTTATTACCATTTCCCTCGGCTGCCAAACCTCTTTTCTTCACCAATCTTTTGATATTCTCATAGACCTGGTCAGTACTAATATTCGAAGCATACTTGAAATTCTTCTTAATGTAGTTTTCTTGTTCTTGCTTATACCGAGGATCTCTCAATAGGGTTTTAATATGACTATCAAATTCAGCTTCGGGTACAAGCTTCCCAGTTATTGGGCACTTAATAGTATCCACTGCCGCAGACGCTTTCCTCTTCAATCTTGAAGTACCAGCTTCTTTTATCTTCATCCCTTTGAAAACACCCTTGGATACATGGTTAGATTTCGGTTCTTCTTCCTCTTTTGGTCCCTCTTTTGGTCCCTCTTTTGATCTCTCTTCTGGTGCTTTTTGTATTTCCAATTTTGGCAATACAACTTCTTTACTCTTTGCTTCTAATGATCTAGCAAGTAAATCTGCTCTTTTTAATGGAATGCTTAGTTCTTTGACTTCATCAATAGCATCGAATTCAACCTGTCCAACTAGCACAAAATCTTGCCAATCTATCAGGGCATAATGCTGTTGAACCTGTTCCTGTAATTGTTTCTCCTTCTTCACCTTGACCTTGTTTTGTTTTATATATTGAGCTCTGTCATACGCACGAGTTAACACCTCAAATTTATTATCAATCTTCAATGAATCTCGAATCTCTTTGGTTTCTATATCTTCATTGTATAATTTAATTAGTAAACTGTACTGGGCAATGAATGACATGAATAGGGGATTCAAGGAATGCGATTTGTTTAAGAATTCAAATTGAGCTCGATTATTGCGTTTCTGTTCATGCTGAAGTAACTTCGGTATCTTCTCTACTCCATTTCGGGCGATGTATAATGCGGTAGCCTTGACGACGTCTAAATCGTGTGAGGTGATGGAAGATGGTAAGCCTACCAAAAATGGTAACTCTCGAGGGGTTTCAACTTTGCTTTCATCTGCATCTGTTTGTTCTTGGTTCAGCTGCGAGGCATCTTGCAACGAGGATAGTTTCCAATGGTAATATTTGTGATATTCATTATCGTGTAAGATGAAGTCAAACTTGTTGCCAGTATTGTTTGAAAGCAATCTCTGTTCAAATGATTTTCCATTCTTATTAACATAAGCTACTGTTTTATCTATGGTTTCCTTCACCTCATCCGGGGGTATGGTTATGTCCTTAGGTACATCTGACAAGACCGACATCGCACAATCAAAGCTCTATCTTGTTGGGTGTAATGTATGTTTGGGAAACAAAAATTTGATGAGCAAGACAGAATGTGACAAAAACAATGGGTGGCAGCGCAAAAAAAAAAATAAAGATTTCGAAATTGGCTCCGTTTGCCGATTTCCGTAATTTCAACATAATTGGAAACAAAACACATATTAGGAATATTTAAAACCAATAAACGCAGGTTTACAGTTTTCTTGAGATTTGCTAGCCTAGTAACCATTACTGCCTGTTTATACACCTCCACAGCATACATATCATCGTTTTTTTTCTTTTTTTTTTAAAAAAATAATTGCCACAACCACCGTCATGTCAGGTTTAGGTGATCTCCAGCCTACACCCCAGCCCCAAACTCAACATCAACATGCATCTTTAATGCAACAGACAACAACAAACGACGAAACCGATACATCTTCATCGGAGGACCTCATGGCCAAAGAATTAGATCAAATAGGGATATTAAATCTAAACTATTTATCGTCATACCTTTCCCGTGAATCATTTTCTTTACCAAATATGCCCAACTCATTCTCATTACCAAATATGCCCAGTTTTGAACTATCCAAAATTCAAGATTTTTCCAAGGAATTCAAAAATTATGTATCTAGTTATTCCAAGTATTATATCAGGAAAGGTAACAAATCGGTTAATCATGAAGATAATGACGATAATGACGACGACGATGACGATGACGACGACGACGACGACGAAGGAAAAATCATTGATTCGATCAAGACGGTGCTTTCTACCCGTATTCAGATGAACAAATTTTTGCATGATCTAAACCTCGGTGTTAATATCACGACTGCGATCGACAGATTGCAGCCTTTGACAGATATAATCCATCAGACAATCTTTCTCCCAGCTGAGGATGAAAGTGAATATGAAGACGATTATCATAAGGGAGACGCCAGCGAAAACGACAACGAAGAGATAACTGAACCTGGAGGTGTGGATGGTATTGTGAATAAGAGCCAGCCTTTGATTAACGAGATTGTGAAACCTGATATACCTCGAGCAAGAGCAAGGAGACATAAATATTGGCGAAGTTTGGAGAATAATGATAGTACAGTTTCATTAACTAGTGACATTGAAGGGTTGACTGTCGATGAAATTAAGGATTTGACAGAGTTCGAATCTATTACCGATGTTCTAGAAAAAGAAAAGTTGTTGAGAAGTAAGATTCAAAAAATTCAAAAGCTAGAAGGTATTAATCAACATAGTAAGAATATATTGGTGACAAAGTTGGTAATGGGAAACTATTATAAGTACATTAATGAAAAATTGTCCCATGATCATCAGCAGTTATTATCACCTTTGAAGAAGCAGAAATTGGTGATCAATGCCCCTTCAAGTTTAGACAATGTCGAGGAAGAGCCACCAAGCGAAGGCGAAGAAGAAGAAGAAGAAGAAGAAGGTGATGAGAAGATGAAACACGAAAGGCAATATAAAGAAATGGAGGATGCAGAGGATTATGATGACGAAGATGAAGTGGTATTAACTGAGCAAGATCAGATTCCATCATATCATGACGCCCCATTCAATTCAATCTTAGGGTGTCCTCACTATCAACGAAATTGTAAAGTTGAATGTCCAACCTGTCTCAAATGGTATCCATGTCGATTCTGTCATGATGCAGATGTGGCTGATCACAAATTAATCAGGAACGAAGTCAAACATATCATATGCATGCACTGTAACACTCCTCAAGTACCAGATACCAACTATTGTGTTAATTGTGAACAGGAACTCGCCAATTATTTCTGTCTAAAATGTGTGTTGTATGATAATGACCCTGCCAAGGAAATCTACCATTGTGATAAATGTGATATGTGCCGACTTGGGTTAGGACTAGACAAAGATTATTTCCATTGTGATACCTGCAACATATGTCTTTCGATAGATTTACGAGACAAGCATAAATGTGTCACCAATACCACTCACTGTAACTGTATGATCTGCAACGAATATTTATTCACCTCGGTGCAGAAAGTGGTGTTTATGAAATGTGGCCATTCTATTCATCAACATTGTTACGACGAATTGATTAAACATAGTTATAAATGCCCCATATGTAAGAAGACAATTGTCAATGTCGAGACTCAATTCAGATTATTAGATCAAGAAGTGAATCAAAGTCCCTTACCGCCTCCATATAACAAATGGAGGTGCATTATTAGTTGTAATGATTGCAAGGGGAAATCCAATGCTCCCTATCATGTTCTAGGATTGAAGTGTAAATATTGTAAAAGTTACAATACTAACCAACTAAAGCTAATCAAACCAGAAGAAGAAGAAGAGGAGGAGGAGGAGCGCGGGGAGGGCAGCAATAGTGAAAAACCAGAGCATAATTTTGATGCTAATGTGATGCGATTAGTAGAAACCAATTTGCTGAACAATTTCAGGATTGACGAACAAGTTGCTGAAGAAGAGATTAGTGGATATGAAGACGATAATGATGAAGAGGGATACGAAGATGATGAGTATGACGGAGAACAGGGCGGCGACCTTTTTCATTTGAAAAAGTTGACCAATTCGATGTTACATGACAAGGTAGGTGTTGGTAATGCTTTAAACATCACTACTATGTTTCAGAACTTTATAAATAATGCCACTAGGACTAATGGTAAGGATGACGATATGTAATGCTTATTAGGGGTTTAGCGTTGGTAAAAAAAAAAAAACTAAATTATTCTAGAGTTAATTATGATATAGATGTATATACAGCTTATAAAGACGGGTGATTTGTAATACAGCTAGCACCTCTTCAACGAGCAGAACCAGTAAATAACTATCAGGTGGGATAAGTGCGGGAACACGAAGAAGTGGCGAGATTTCAATCTGATCTACAGGTGACGTCAAAGTAGTGCTGCTAGTTGCAGGTAATTACCAAAACATTTCTTAGATTCAAGAATTAAAATTTGAACAGCCCGAGATATACGATCTCCTAGCGATCTCTGCCAGATGACTTTTTTGTTTTTTTACTCATTCAACTTAGCCCAACTTTTGACACTCAAAACATAGCCAGGATGAAATCGAATGACACGAGGGTTTAGTATAGGCTGGTCATGGGAGTGCATAGTAGAAACTACCCAAAATCTTCCGGTGGGGGTGGGGGCGGAGGGCAGAAACTAAACAGAATTTTATTTTTTGGGGTCGGGCATTTTTTCGCAACAATCCAACAAAACAGCGCGATGACGGGGTCGGAATCCTAGGATACTTTTGGGTGATGGGCATGCCTGTTACAGTGGCTATGCTATGATTGGCGACCACCCTGTTTCCAGAGCATAACTACAGAGTGGTGATTGAAGCGGCTTCTGGGCACAGGACTAGTTGGGAAAAGGAGGGGATGGTTATTTAACTATTCTAGAAGTACCCTTGGCACTAAAAAAAAAAAGACGATATGACAGACATGAACATTCTTGACCATGTAATGCAACCAAAGAATCAACTGATTTTTTTTTTCACTAACATAACCTTCTGATGGTATCCCATTATCGTCTCTCCCTAATACCTACCCTATATTAACCTATAGTTCCTATTATTCCTATCCACCTCCCCACCTCCCCACCGCGTTGTCTGTATTCATCACTTGCTTACTGGCTCCATTACTAATGGCTTGCACCCAACATTATTTTCTTTTTGAATGCAACATCGACGACATTTCCAACAATTTTTTGTGTTGGAGATCTATTTATAGTAGGAGATCAACCATATACGATGCGACATTATTCTCAAAAAGCGCAAAACGTGACATAACAGAAATGTGAAATCGAAAACAATAATAGCGACATTTCACAACGGAAATGTTTGTTTCTTTGTCCCTCTCTTTAACCTCTCGTACAATCCAAAGGCATTTTTATATCTGAAGTTATCATCAGTTCTTCTTTTTTTTTTTCATAACCCTTTTTCACTATTGATCATTTATATTTTGCTTCTGTTATAAGTTAATATCACGACCTACCAGTTCCCTTCATACCCCCCACCCCCATTTACCATCCTTTCCATCAATACTACTCAGCCAACTACTGACCCTCGGAACATTGCCCCAGCAATTTGGAAATCACAGGGGAACAATACATTCGCATCACAATAACACAGCATTTAGAAATTCACACATACCCATTCTATCCAACTTCCACTATCAACAGTCAAACGCAGGTTTTGTCACCCCCCCTCCCCTTCCCCTTCCCTACCATAGTGTACACAGAACTCAACAGCTTATTTATTAGAGCACACATCATTAATACCACAATCTCACCTAGACTCACCAACCGTCCTTTCTCGCACCATGAACTCAATAAAGATCTTAGTGAACTCCCTAGATAACATCATCCAGAGTACATCTGGATATGAAATACAACCAGTGATGGATGATCAAATAACAGGAGATAAACAACAAGTAGAAATGTTAGGAACCACGCAAGAAGAAGAAGACGAGGAAGAAGAAGAAGACGATTTAATCAATTTGACGGACGATGAAAAGACAGCCACCACACCAATAATAGCGAAAATTGACGAAGAGGGAATATCCGAACCCCCTATGTCTTTCCTTTACACATTTGTTGTCACTCTTTGGAATATCATATACTTCTTTCCAAAATATTTAATCATAAAACCTACCGTGTTTCTCTATTTGGTGGTTACATTCCCGTTTAGATTAATACTAAAACAACTAGGCATAGGACAGCAATCGCCAGAAGAACAACCTGCTAGTGTGAGAGAGTCAGAATCGGGGGTTATAGAAGAAGAGGACGAAGAGGATGAATTCGTCACCAGAGAAAAAGTATCTCCACGTGCGCCATCATCAGCATCTGCAACCTCCCCAAATGATGCTGAAGAATACGAAGATGAAAAGATGGAGATCTTAAAACAAGAGAGCTTAATATCAAACACATTTAAATCCCCAACTTCATTCTCCAAATACGTCATCCCCCCACCACAGAGATTATATCCTCTATCACGAAACCCAGACAAAAAACGTAAGAAGAAGGTATTGATTCTTGACCTAGATGAAACCCTCATCCATTCATTATCACGTGGCTCGCCCCGGTCGTTCAGCGCAGCTGCTCATTCCAAGCAAATAGAAATCAGACTCAACAACACCACTTCACTTTACTATGTCCATAAACGTCCATACTGCGACTACTTCCTTTCGGAAATCTCCAAATGGTTCGAACTCCAAATTTTCACAGCAAGTGTTAGAGAATATGCCGATCCTATAATAGACTGGTTAGAGAATGACATTCTTGACCATACCAAGAAAGATAAATCCACCCTTGCTGATTCCCCTCCAGCCAAGATTTTTACCAAGAGATTCTATAGAAATGATTGTACTTATAGATCCGGAGTAGGCTACATCAAGGATCTTTCCAAGTTTATCAAGGATGATGAATTGAAGAATGTTTTGATATTGGACAACTCCCCAATCAGTTATGCATTACATGAGCACAATGCTGTGGGGATTGAAGGGTGGATTAATGACCATAGTGATCGAGACTTGTTGAATTTGTTGCCTACCTTACATAGTTTGAGTTTATGTATTGATGTCCGGTTCATTCTTGGGTTAAAGAATGGAGAGAAGATATTCGAAATGTGAATTTAATAGATGATTTTACAAAAATCTTATAATATAATGTAATTACGATTAAATGCAAATACTTGTAGACCAATTATCAGCTTGATTCCAACACTTTTGCGCTTTATGTGGATTACGGGAAAATATTGGTAGCGCGGCTTGTAACGGAACGTGGGGGAGTGGGGGGTATGGCCCGTGGATGTTGTATCTAGCATTACGCATTACGCATTACAAGCGTTGCAAAGGGGATATCCCAATTCTCCCACGGGGCATGATATTAATATTTCCCTTGTTACATTCTATTGATCTTGTCGTGCTTTGTTGATTAGCGACATTTCATACCTCAATAAGTGCCACAGAACAGAATTATTACGTCAATTTTGTTGTATAAGTCCATCTCCGTGATCAATTATGTTAGATACTTATACATGGGATTCTCAACGGTCACACTACAATAAACAAGAACAAGCTACTAAGATTGATTCACAAAGTAGATGACAAAATTTGCATCATGGGTATTTGCAATTAAAATAGAAGTCTAACTAAATATGTAATATTGTTTCTTCTTGACTATCGTACAATTCATTCCAACCGCCAGATACCTAATAGCAGAAAGTACATCCCAGATTTTTTCGATATCGCCTCAATGTCATGAGGGGGTGAGGGGGGGATAACCTCGTTTAACGAAGTAGATTTGACATCCTTACAAGAAGTAGGCATGAAATCATACACACTATGATATGTCAATCATCAAAATCTGATTTCCAGCCGCGTTCAATGATTTCTAGAGGTAACAAGTGTCACTCAAATAGGCAATTGGCAACAACTCCTTATCCAAAACCTCAGCAACTTTCAAGACGAGGCAGGTGAATACCCAAGTCTGTCTCCGAAACCAGTCATCAGGGGATGTCTCTTTTTGATTATGCTAAATTATTAGTTGGAGCTGACGGAAAGAAGTCCGCCTGTTGTATCTGCTCAGACCGTTGTTTATCATACTTTCTCTTTTGATGCAGCATTAACCTTTTTCTATAGATTCCATCATGCAATTTATATACTTTGAACTTATATTCATTAATCTGGGTTAAAATTTTCTCCAAATCCCCCAAAAGCTCTTTCAATTCGTCTTTTGATTTTTCATACTTTGTCTTCTCGGTCTCTTTCTTATCTCCTTCCTTATTGCCTTTCTTCCAATAATCGGAAACCTTATTCCAAAGATATGGACTTTCATTTTCGATATCCTTATCCAACTGTTCCTTTCTCTTGACCAATTCTCCTTTTGTTTTCATTAGTTCGAGATAGTCGTCTTGATGTATGGGAGATGCAAAATTTTCATCTTGTAAATGTTGAGGACATGTATAAAAATAATCTGCCTTGTTATCACAAAGTAGTACAGTGGTGGCTGGTTTGAAACAGATTATACAAGATTTAGAATCACTTGGTGCTACTAATTTGACTTGGTACTTATTGGGGAATGGGGCAACCTTACTCATATGGGTGGTGTAGTTTCAAAAGCAGGAATAAAGTAGTGATGTTGGTAGGAAGTACATCGAGAGTTTCAAATCTGTGGAGCATCAAAATGCAAGGGAGGAGGTGGTGGTAGTGGTGGAGAGTGAGAGAGAGAGAGAGAGAGAAAAAAAAAGTTTTAGGTGGGAGATTACTTTGAGTGGAAAAACAGATATTTGAGATCAGAAAAGAGCTGTTTGAAAAATTGGGTTGTAAAAAGCTTGATTGGTTGTGAAAAGCTGGATGGGGTTGTGAAACCACCTATAGAACCCCCCCCCCCCCCCCGTTGA
>JAJMHC010000050.1:26457-56458 GCA_030582855.1 Hemisphaericaspora lyxosophila
CCTAAAGACCCCCCCCCCCCCCACGTTGTCAAAAATATTCATCTGTCTCAGTATTCCGGCAGCTGGAATCATCAATCAGAGACCTCGGCATAGTTGGTAAATTCGGTTATCTAATTGAACTAAATGGACTACTATCAATATCAGTACTAGAAATACTACATAAATGTATTATATAATCAAGGCGTAAAGAAGAAAACAACTGATAATGACTTGAATACCACCCTGACTATTTCCTTATTTATTCGTTATCTCAATTGAACACCGGCCATCAACATTTTCATTAATTGCAACTAGTGGTAATGATTCGTAGATGTTGGTATCTAGTTGGCCTACCGGCCTTTAAGAATTTGGGTGATGATTATTTCAGAAATGAGCTTCTAAATGCCCCCCCCCTTACCCCATACTCACCTTGGTTGATGTGATTAAGTTTTTCAAATTTTTTTTTGCACCCAATTGTGACAAGTTCAACCATCGGTTTTTCCCATAACTTTTCGTGTACTTGACAATTTTCAGAGCTATAATTAATTTTCAAGCAAATGTTAATCGTAACAACATATAATTAGTGCTAACGAGTCACCATGGAACAAGTTCTAGAGCAAATCAAGTCTTCAACTGACGTTTTACCGCCATTGAAGAGTTTAGGAGATTACTTACGTGAGAACTCAAATAGATCGTCAGAATTAATACAATCAAATTTGTCATCCTTATTAGGTCAATTCAATGGATTCTTACAACGAGGCCACGAAGATGAATTTATGGAAACCCTACGTGTGATTATCAACCTTTTGGCTAATAACGATTATAATAGGGAATTCTATACTAGCAACTCAGAACAGGTGAATGAGTTCTGGAGAATAATTAAACATTCATTAGGTGGAAGCAATTCGACATCAGCACGAATTACAATTCTATTATCACAGTTTATTTACGATACCGATAAAAAGCAACATTACTTTAATTATTTCCATAGTATAAATATTCAAGTCAAGATCTACAAAATATTGTTCAATATGGAAAACCTTGCAGATTTCGGAGGTTTGTTTGAATTCTTATTAGAACTCTTCAGAACCAATCAGGGTCAATTAAATGAAACCGACTATAGTTTTATAAACAAGTGTCCAAACATACTAGATTACATGATTTCTAAATGGGACACCCTTCAAGAAGAGGTCGATGAAGACATTTGGAACCACTTAGTTGACATCTCCGAATTCAACAAACCCAACAATGCCACATTTATTCGCATTCTCGATATAATTCCCTCCATTCCAGACGATCTATCTAACAAAACGAAGCTCAAGAGAAAATTATTTGCCATGGCAAGCGAGTTGAGTGATGAAACTTCGTTGCATACCGCCCTTGATCGAGCCCAAAACACAAATGACTCCTACGTCATGGCTGCATCCTGTATCGTTGTTGGTAATTTTGTCCATGATGACAAATCATTGGAAGATGTGAATGTCAAACTTTATAAGATATTGAATTCATCGGGGAAAATTGTGGATATATTCATGCAAAACCTTAAAATAACTGATGTTGTCCAAGTTCAGGCTATTCATATGATGACTAATTTATTAGATGAAGATAGAGGAGGTCGTATTTTTGCCTATAAGGACGAATTAAAAGCTTTGACGAAGGTGGTGATTGATAATGGGAAATATTATCCAGAAATATCTGCTCTTTACTTCAAGTTCTTAAAGAAGTTGATCAGAGTAGGTATGTCATTGGTAGTGGTTGTTTATAATGATTTGAGTGAACTCTGGGATGTGGTATTTCAATTCGAAGAGAATCAACACCTTTTGGAAGTGAAATATTTAATATTACAAAAATTGGCAGAGCACGAATTTGTTCATACTCCATCATATATATTGCGTGAAGTTATAAATGCCACCGTGAAGCCAGTGACTGGCAATGCAAATATAAGCTTAATCTTTGAAAAATTGAAAACATTAGGTATGTTTCATCATAAATTAACAATTACTACGCTTAGCTTCTTGATTACACTGTCTTATAATGGGAAAGTTGATGAATTCATCAATAGTTATGTGATTCCATCCTGTGAATTTTGGGAACAGATATTTCCACAATTAGAAGCTTCTGATGAAACTAGAGAGAAACCAGAATATAGTACGTTGTTGAATAATTCTAGATATGCTGCCGGGATAACTATCAAGTGTTTTGAAAATTATGATTACCCCCCCTCTGGACTAGAAGAAATCAAAAGGTTACGTGAATTGTGTGAAAAAGTACTTAAAATACCCCCCCCCCTCCCCCGCCAAAAAAAAAATAGAGTAAGGATTTAGAATCTATAGAGAATATTTAGTCTGTAGGGTTTTTGTCTACAGACAAATGTACGTTGCTATTTGACTTTCAGCCTGTGGATTCATATAGCTCTTTTCCAAAAGGTTAAACTATGATGGATCGGTGGAGGCGATGTTCTTGATGTCTTCGATGGTGGCCCAACAACATGGCGCTAAAGAAGAAAAGCTGACTCATTCCTAGCTCATACTAAGTGTTCTCGAACTCGTAAACCATTATTGTCCCTGAACGGCTATGGGCGGTATTTTTGTGCGCCCCACGGTTCGGTAAAAAATAATCCTGGTTGAAAAAAAAAAAAATTTTTTATGTTGTGGGTCTGCGGCATAGAGAATAGGCCCCAAAAAACTCCCCAACCTCAAACCCACTCAAGGAATATAAGAAGCAACTGATTTCTCCCCGTTTGCCCCTTCTTGACCTCCCCCCCCCCCCAAAAAAAAAAAGAGAGGGAAAAAAACGGTTCTACTTTTTCTAGCCTAATCGACACAACCTCAAACATGACAGTTGAAAGCAAGTTTTCCAAATTGGTCAGGGAAGAACCTGATCCTATTATCCAGACCATGACCTTATACGCCCAAGATCCAAGTGAGAATAAAGTTGATGTCTCTATTGGTGTCTATAAGGGTGTGGATGGCCAATCATACCTTTTCCCCTCCATCGCTAAAGCAAAAAAACATTTACACGCTAATGACCCAGGTCACAACTATACCAGTATGTCCGGTATTCCTGCATTTGTAAAAGGTGCCCAACGTGTCATCTTTGGTGAGGAGATTGCTAACGAAGGTAATATCGCCTCTTTGCAGGCTATTTCAGGTACTGGTGCTATTCATATGGCTCTCTTATTTTACAAGGAAGCAGGTTATACACATTATTATGTTGGTAAACCAACTTGGTCAAATTATATTCCAATGATTGGACATGTTGGAGGTACGGTTGAAACATACACCCACTATGACGAAGTTAGTAGAAAAATTGACTTTGAAAGTGTATTGGATGCATTAAATTCCGCCCCTTCTAAATCCATCTTTTTATTCCAAACTTGTTGTCATAACCCAACCGGGGCCGATTTCTCCCAAGAGCAATGGATCCAGATTGTAGAGATTATGAAGAACCGGGACTTATTGCCATTATTGGACACCGCGTACCAAGGTTTCAGTTCTGGAGACAAAGATAAAGATGCTTGGCCAATCAGATATTTCTATAACCAAGGGATGGAATTCGTTGTTTGTCAGTCATTTGCTAAGAATATGGGATTATATAGTGAACGTGTTGGCTGTACTCATATTGTAGTTGGTGATAAAGAGTATGTTCCAAACGCCCAGTCTACTATAACTGCTTTGTTTAGACAAGAATGTTCATTTGCACCTGCTTATGGCGCTAGATTAGCTGCTACTATTTTCCAAAACGAGGATTTATACCAGGTTTGGGATCAAGATGTGGCTGAAATTACTGCCAGATTGAAGACTATTAGAAAATCAGTACTTGACAAATTGACTAAACTAGGTACTCCAGGTGACTGGTCAAATGTCGTTAAACAAACTGGGTTGTTTTGGTATAGTGGATTGACCCCACAACAAAATGAAAGATTGATTTCCCAACATAGTGTCTACTCTACCAATATTGGACGGGTTAATATCGCGGGATTGAATGAAAATAATGTCGATTATTTCTGTAGAGCGATCGACGAAGTAGTTAGAGCATTATAAGTTGTTGTTTTGCCAAAAAAAAAAAAAAATAAATGTCAGTATTGTCTCTAATATACACTGTAATATAAAAACTACGAAATGAAATGTTTCAAAAAATAAAATAAAAAAACTCAACAAAAAGATTTAAAAAAAAGAACACCAGGTGTCTTTCTATACTAATTTCCCATGAATCTTTTTAAGATGTGCCTTTAAATTGTCTTTTCTATTGAACCGTTTGCCACAATCTAGTTCCTCACATTGGAACGGCTTCTCCGAAGAATGACTCTTCATATGTCTCTTAACATGCTCTGGCCTCTGGAATCGTGATTCACAAATTGGACAGCGATGTTTCTTCTTGGGATCTTCTTTATCATTCTTCTCAGACCTATTATTACGCACAACCGCAATTGTAACATTTAGATCTTCAGGTATCGGAAATGTAACTGTCCCATCTTCGTGTGCGATTGGTTCCTGTGTTTTATCCATGGTTATTCTTGTTCCTTCATCCTTCCTTTCCCTTTCATCTTCACGTTGAACTGTAAAAGTCGCCATGGCAGGAAGCAATCCTCCATTCAAAGGAGTGTTTCTCGTTTTAAATGGAGAACCACCAGATGCAATAGTAGCCAAGTCAATAGAGGTAGGATATGACTTTGTAAATCCGGAAGCCGATATCGATTGATTCAAACTCTTTGTCAAATTCTTATCTAGGGGCTCATACAATGACGATGATGAAGTTTGAGTGTCGAATTGATGGGGCAGTAACAAGTCAATGCCGATTTTCGATTCTGATGCAGTCGAAGGAAGTGATATTGATTTCATGGCATTATCATAATTGAGTCCAGCAGAGGTGGAGCTTTCTGCGCCACCATTCACAGTTGGTCCATTATAGAACACTCCTGGGGTTGAAACAGTTGATATGCCATCTTTATTATTATTTTCCGATGTAGACGGAGGAAGCTGAGCCTGGTTTATTTCATTCTCGAGACGCAATGATAAATCCTCAGCATTGAGAAATGACCCACCACTATTCTCTCTTCTTAATTGTTGATTCCCTTTCGAAGTATTTGAAAGTGAAGAAAACGATTGTGCTTTACGTAATTCCTTCAAGGCGTCATCTTCTTGGCTATCAATTGTATCAAGAGTGGTATCTTCTCGCTTTATCTTAAACGGACTAAAGAAGGTAGAACCACTGTTTCTCATACTACTCTTAGCTAATGGGGTCAACAACGGAGTTCCAATGTCATCACAATCACCGCCATTCATACGATCCATACCAGGCGAAACAAATTGCGAAGGTGTATAGAATGGATTCAAAGTCTGTCCAAATGAAGATGCTTTGGCGGCAGTAACAGCGTCAATCGAAACCCGCGAACGTGATCGCCCATGTCCTTTAGCCTTTGCGGAAAATGGAGTTTTGGTTATTTTACTGAGAGCGGTAGTGACCAAATTCACGGGGGATTGGGGATTGCCTCCTCCTCCGCCTCCTCCGCCTCCTCCTCCTCTCAAAGGAGTGGCATATATGTTGTTGTTAGTATGGGATGACATTGATAATGATTTTGTACGTCCTGGTCGTCTCGGCGTAGCCATTGTTGTGGGAAGTCCGGAAAATGATTGATGGTGCTGATGCAGAATGGTCTTAGGATGCAACGAACTAGGAGAATCGGCCAACGATTGATTAGAAACAGATGATGTGAGTTGGGGTATTGAATCAGCTGAGTAGATGGTGTTTGATGATATTGATTGAGGTATGTTGAATTGATTTATGGCTGGGAATGGAGGAGGTTCTTGATTTAATGATACGATCGATGATGTAGATAAGGTTGATTGGTGGTTGTAAGTTCGACCGTATTTACCAGATTGATCGGGGAAATCTCTGAGATTGAAACTATCATCGAGAGAAATGTTTCTCGAATGGTTGAAGTTGTTCTTATTGGCCAGGATGGTAGTCTCTAGTAAATTTGTATTTATCGAATCTAAATGTGTTAATGATGTGAAATTTAATGTTTCGTCCGAAACATGATACAATTTGTTATTTGGGTGGTTGGTTGATACAGGCACCAATTCATCTTCTGTCATGGTGTCCATATCGTCATTTCTTATATATGTGGGATCTTGATTCTGTTGAGAATAATATTGTGGTGGATTGTCCATGCCGTGTTCATACATGTTCAACTGTATTTGTGAGGCAGCAGCATTATTATTGTCGCTGTTTAATTCAAATGGTTGGGATAACTGAGTAGGTGAACTCATTAAGTATTTGTCCATAATGTAAGCAATAGGGAAGGTCAATAAAAAAGGTCTAGTGGGACGAGGGGGGACGGGACGGGGCAGTGTTTGGTTGGTTGGTTGGTTGGTTGGTTGGGTATTTGGATATATAAATGTCCTTTTGTGAGAATATGAATTTGATAAGCTCCACTTGGTTAACAAAACGCTACTTACTTTGCACTCTCTTTATTCAAAGCCCTCTCTCTAAGTGTCCATACAAAACGTTGAAAAAAATTTAGTATATGGTAAATTGCTTAATTTAAAAAAAAAAAAAGGATCCTGGCCAACTGAGGATTTGTCTAGTTTGATTCTGGTACTGTCTGTTAAAATGAAGCTCCTTTTGGTGGCGTGGGTAGGCTGTCTTCTGTTGAACACTCACTCTACTACCTGTCTATTTATCTATGTATATCTCGCCTAGCAAAAGGGGAAATTAACGTACTAATAAGTAAAGTGAAAGAAAGAAAGAAGGAAGGAAAGAAAGAACGAAAGAATTCAAACGAGAAAAGTGTGAGGATTAATTATCCTTAATTAATTTTAGTACTGAGAAAACAGCGACAGAGAAAATTCTGTTTGTAAGAAAAAATAAAATTTAATTATTTTTTATTTTAAGTAATAGTTTATTTTTATTTTTATTTTATTCCAATTTAACCATTAACTAGATCGAACTGTAGAATTTATTTTTATACGTAGTGGTGTTCTATTGCATTGTTATTTTGAGATTCAGTAACACAGGTTATGAGTCCCGTCAAATCACTGGATATATATAGAACCTCACACTAATTTTTTTGTTTTTTTAGAGAGAAAACTATGCACACCAAATGTAGAGTTACATATTGAGTTTCGGCACAAGGAAATTATCATATCCGTTGTGGCTGGAAGTTTTCCTCTTCTTTCCACTTAGAGATCCTTTAATTTTCTTTGCCAAATTTAGATTACTCCATATACAATTATAATGTGTGTTATTATTATAATTATTATAATTATTATTGAATGGGCATTTGAGTAATCAGGTCAATCATATTGTTCTAATCAGATTCTGTGTCCTTCGATTTGTACTGGTATCAGTTGGAAACAAAAAAAATATTCTCTACGCACAAAACCTCCCTTAAAAACACACCACCACAACGGTGTTGCACAATTCCGTTGCATTAAGATGTATTTAATCTTTTGAGCATGAAGTAGGTACAGTTCATTTTGAAGTAAACGCTTCTTGCCCCCCAAGGAAATTAATAAGCTGGTGTGCTGGCAAAAAAAAAAAGTCTATTATTATCCCAAGGCTTGGTGGTTTTAATTTTTCACAACGCGCGCAATTTCTTCTCGATTCGGATAAATTGAAATAAATTAACAGACGCGTCTCGTTTGTTTGTTTTGTTTGTTCGGTTGTTTGGTTGCTTGGTTGCTTGGTTGCTTGCTTTTTTTTTTTCTTTGGCTCCATAACCTCAAGTAATCCTAACCACGGTTATTGAATAAGCAGCCAAACAGTATCCACAAAATAAAAAAAGCTTGGTCTATATTCAAGCGTGCAATGGTTAGGTTCCTTTATAGTTTGTATTGTACTCATCTCGAACGTTTTCTAATTAGCAAAGTCAGTAAAGTATTTATATGCACCTAGAAATTAGAAGTAATTCTTGTCAAAAATTTCTACAAAAAAATTAACACACAAAACACCTAATATTGGTCAATAGTCTAAGTTAACACCTCAAATTCCAACTACTACATGATGAATACTAAAACACACCCACCCCATGATTACCGTTCCAATTGATCAAATTATATCCAACCAGCATACTGCATATATTGTATTATCGTCACATATCAAATCTCTTTACAGGTTCGACCAAAACTATGGAAGTATTAAGTTACAATACAAAAAAAAAAATTGACCGTGCTTTCTAATACTTATCGAAGTCTTCAAACCAGGGATAGCCATAACCTAATATCAGCTAACGCGCATGTGAATATATGCCACACTAAAATGATAACAATTTACTAAAAAATAGATAAGTCAAGTAATGCAGCAGTACCTATCTCCAGGTTTTCGATTGTTAAAGATTCATTGTCTGCTATTCCCAACAAAGAGATATTTCACCAATTCTATCCAATTTCGGATCCTCGGATATTGCTCCCAAGTTTAACACCACTATTTTTCTTGGTGCGTTTCGGCAAAAAAAAAGTTTTTGTGTCAACGGTAGGGGGACGTATATTGAAAAATAATTCTTCTATAACATTTCCTATTTGGGAACAGAAATACCCTTCACCAGTTGGAGATAGAGGCAATAAAGCGTGCAGCACTCGACCTAGGTTTGGGGTCTAGATTCAAATCCGCCCATTCATCACATACATTTACAGTTAATACTGGAAGCTAAATAATGTATTAAGAAACATCAATACGTAAGAAATAAAAGCACTCTATATATAATCAATAAACAATAATATTCTCCTAAACAAATTCGCAAATAATATAACAAAATAAAAAGCAAACCGCCACCCACCTCCCCCACCGACATACTTACTCAATGAGTATGTAATCCTCCTCTTAACGGCTTAACAATCTTCAAATTTAAACCAAATGTTCCACTCCTCTTGCGCGGTTTGACATCAGCACCATTGAACATTTCCGTAGTCAGCGAAGTCTCCAATCCCACTCCTAATCTGATACCGGCTCCCATTGGGGGCGAATCAACAATTGATCTACGTCTACTCTCCTTCAAAAACTCACCAATTGAAACATACTCCTGTTGGAAATTGATGATATCAGATTCAAGTTCGTCAATTGAAGATGATAAAACAGTTGGCTTGCTGACTGGAGATAATCTTTTCGACAGATACATTGAAAATCCACCTGCTCCATTAGTATTGTCATCATGAAGTTCGCTTAATGAGTTGATCAATGTAGTTGAAGATGATCCACTCAGATCACGTGCGTTCTTGTTGTTGTTGTTGTTGTTGTTGCTGCTGCTGTTGTTGCTGTTGTTGCTGTTGTTTCCTTCATGTAAATCTCTCGTAATCTTAAAGTCTCGAAGAAGTTCTGGGTCAGGTTTGACTTTGGATATTTTGTCCCTAACCTCATCTTCATGTTTCTTTGATTCTGCTTTTGATTCCAATGACATCTTTCTATCCAATGACACTTTTTCATCAAATGATGATGGCTTTTCATCTGATGACTCTTTTAAATTCATTGATGCTAGTTTTTCTTGCTCGAGATATAATGTTTGCCTCTTGATTTGTAATTCTTCTTCCTTTGATCTCTTCAACTCTTCTAATCTATGACTGATATCTCCTAATCTATTCTTAAATCCAAGAGTTTCTCTTGAAATCAACAATTGTTGATCCTTTAATGCCAATTTCAATTTCTGGATCTTATTATCCCTAGATTCAATGATTTTTTCACTTATAAATAAATGCTTTCGAAGATTAACATTTATCAGTTCCACTTCATTCAATTTATTACCAATATTATGCAAAGCATTCTCAAGTGAGAATAATTTTGATTCTTCTTGATGAGAAGTTTTCAAATTCATCATTTTGAGATTTAAAATCAGATTTTCCAACTCTTCAATCTTTTTATCACGACGATCTAATTCTTCTGTCGTTTGTGAAGAAGGCCTGCTTATGGTTGAAACAGAAGACAATGAAGAAGATGATAATATTGGTAATCTCGACGTTCTTTTGGAAGATGCTCTTGGTTGGAATTGAAATGACGATGCTGATGATGCTGAAGTATTAGCTCTTACTAGTGAATGCGACGAGACACTCGGGTAATTGGGGACGTTAGTTTGTTCAGATCTTAAATATAATATTTCTTGTTCTAATTGTTTGATATACTCCTTGTTGTGAATATTATTTTTTTCCAATTGGACAACCTTTTCTTTCAAACATGCGGCACTTAATTCAGTATTGACATGGGCAGTATTCTTGATACTCTTGGCTCTAGTACCGAATCTAAGAGTAGACAATGTTTCCAATTCATTGAAAGACGACGGAGAACAATTGATAATTAATGAGGTACGAGAATTACCACCTAATGATTCTTGCAAGATTCTCGTCAACTTGGAATCTCTATAGGGTATATGGGTGGATCTTCCATCGGTTAAAGCATTAATGACATTTCCTAATGCAGACAATGAGGAATTGATCTTTTTAGCTTCTTCCAATATTTGGCCCTGGGCACCAGTCTTGTCAACCTTTTCAGAACCAGCTAAATCAACAAGAAAGAGGTGGGAACGTTTGATAACATCGGTTTCGATATGTGTTTGAGTTAATTTAATTTGGAAAATAGTATGAGACCTGGAACTTTCGAGATTCATATTTGTTGCTGATGTTGAACGATACCTTAACCCATTTGCCAAGATTTCTAATAATTCTGCTTCACTTGATACAAATGCTTGAGAAAGGCCCTTTACATAAATACCATTTGATTTATCTTCATGAATTTGCAATGTTTCATCTGCACTTTCGTTATTTGATATTCCAATCAAGTCCTTAATCTTTTCCATATAAATTTCCATGTATGAGACTGCTAATGTATATTCTATGTCTGGTGACCCATGTTCAATATAGGAAAATAACTCTTGTCCAATTCTGGGGACTATACCCTTGTCGTGTGCTTCCAATGAATCTCCAATCATTGTATATGATTTTCCAGAACCGGTCTGACCATATGCTAATACTGTTCCATTATAACCATTTAATAAATCATCCACCGTTTCTGAAATGGCAAATTGGTATATGTCCAATTGTGAAGCATCGGGTTCAAAAACCCGATCAAATGCAAAGTGATTCGTGACATCCTTTCCCTGGATGGTTACTGTTTCAGTATTGGGGAAGTCAACGATTGACCTGCCTTTCCTATGTTCCCATTCATTCTCAGGACGGAATCGACAAATAACCTTGACATTATTTTGCGTTTGACTTGGGGAATCCAAAAGGGCAATTCGCGTAGGACTTAGGGTATTGAATGGTGATTCTATTGAATCATCTGAATAGTCTATGCTGTTATTCGGCGACGATTGCTCATCAATTGCTTTGGAAAATATGCTTGACATCGATGATTTTCAGGTTAGTTACTATGGGGAGAGTGGGGACCAGAAGCACAAAATTTTTTGAAAACTATCACCACTTGGATCTAGACGTAACAAGGTGACCCTTAAAATGAGATCAAGGGGGAGTAGAGGAGGGGGGGGGTGTGGAATCCGCACTAGTGTGTTGAAGTTATTGGGATGACTTACACGAACGAGAGCGATGTAAACAAATAAGTCGCGAAACAATGACTTTGAAACAATCAATTAATAATTAAATTTTGTGGTTGTAAAAAAAAAAAAACAAAAAAAACAAAAACGAAAACAGCACAATCGAGCACACTGATTTATGAATAAAAATGCAGGGGGTAATATAGTGATAGAATTGTCTGATGATAATAATAACAAGGGCAGATGGATGCGTTGAAAACGGATTCCCATTATGTGGAATGATGCTGTTTCAGATTGTTATTCGTCTAACGGAAATAATTATTGTTTTAATTTAGTATGCACAGGATTAAGGTTCTCTGTACCTTACTGCCGTCAGTGATTAGGCAATTATAATTCCAATTTTTTTTTTTAGTTAAGGCCGGTCTTATTGTTGCCTAACTTAACCATGAGGGTGGATTGATATCATTTTTGTTGGACAATCCCTAATGGGTTGTTAAAAAAAAAAGTTGGGATTATCGGCAGATCAAAGAAAATGTAACCAACTTGGAACAAACGTAATACTTCTAAATACTGTGCCTGTGCATGTAAGGCCGACCTCCTTTACGATTGAATTGTCATGCGATGTAATTCTACAAACGATTTTCTTTGTTTTCTTTTATAGTTTTCGAAACGAACTCGAAACGAATGGGACCAGACAATGTGTTCAATATTCGCCACATTGACAGTTCTCTCTTTGATGTTACCGAAAACCTTACTTTGAATAACAAGCTGCATGATACTATTCACACGATTAAACCAGAAGGGAACTTGAAAAAAAACAAAAAAAAAAAAAAAGTATAATCTGGCTTTTTTGGCAAGTTGAAGGAAGGATCCAATTACCCGCCTGTCATAGGTTGGATAGCTCTAATAACACACTGGCAAATTAATATTTTTGCTAGACATAGAGTTCGTAGTCACATCCACAAGGAGATCACCTGCATATCTTAGCACCTATAAAAATGTGTCAAATAGAGGCAGAATGGTACAATCCCAAACTGACAAAAATGGCCTGTCTTTTTTTTTTTTTTTTTGCAACTTTCGTTTTTTTGAAAAGGGCGGTGGGGTCCACAAGTCTCCAGTAGAGAAGAATAAACCGTGTTTGAAGACTTACTGCTGACGCAATTAAGAAAGAAAACAAGGCAAACCTGAAAAAGGTTGCTGTTACAAACAAATTAGACCAAGTCCAAGTTGCAGTCTTGGCGAACAGAGGTTGCAGAACTCCAGATCGGGTGATATTTACGGTATTTGAACTACGATCATAGAGGGTGCTCGTTGTAGTTAAATATAAAGTAATGTTTTCTTTAATAATGCTATACGATAGAGGCACGAAGAGCAAATCGAGTACACGGATCTATAAAATGGCCAAATAGAAAGTTAGCTATTGCACAGGAATCAGCTTTACAAGTCACCTTACCAACAATTGATGTGTCCCCGGACAAATTAATACCTCGGTCGTCACTCTAAAGAACAACTTGAATTTCGAAATCCTCGTCCAACTCCGTATCCTTGACTAATCCATTGAGGTCCATTTCCTCGTCGTCAAAAATAAGTTTAACCTGATTCATATGTATTTTACTTTCATCTAATCCCTTCACTTTCAAGTAATGCAATAATAAGTTGCGCAATTTTGTTTCTGGAGATACCTTAACTTCAATTCTTTTATTATCCTTACCCTTTAGACCAATAACAAAGATTCCTTCCTCTTCAACGTCTATGTATTCCTCAGCCATTTTATTAACCCCACCATTTTCTGCTCCAAGTTGGTCTATATCTTCCTCTTCCTCCTCCTCCTCATCATCATCACTCGATGGTTGATGGATTTCTAGCTCCGGTTCAGGTTGGTCGTCAACAGGCTCCACTGGGATAGATGTATGGAACTCGGGATATATTTGTAAAAAGTTTCCACTATGTTCCTTGGGTATTAGCAAAAAGCTGACTATTGTCGGTATCATATCCTCAGCTTTATCAGTGAGATTATTAAACAGGGGAGGCGGAGGAATTCGTAATGTCTTTGGTGTATAGAAGGGTTGAATTAACATCTTTCCTTCAATCCAAACTAGGCTTGCCAAATCTGATTTATACCTATTCAAGAAAACTTGCTCAAGATTTTCGGAGAACCTCTCACGGAAATATAACATCACTGAATTTATGATCTTATCGAATTTCTTCAACCCCTTGGTGCCGAAATCTACTGGCACTGATAAATCTCCCGGTACTGGAAGTTTTGAGGTGACTCGTATAATATATCGCCTTTTCTTTTCACTGACATCGTCAAATGGATAAATTTCTGGGGACTGTTCCACTTCTGTAGGTGGTGCAGCAGATTGGATATAATCTAGATCAAACCCTAGATCAAAGTCTACATCATCTTCATCTGTAGCCTGCACTACCTTTAATGCCTCTCCTGCTTTTGATTTTGATCTTGTTTTCATGGGAATTTCATCGTCTATTGCAATGGTAATAACGTCTTTTGATTCTATAATAGAGGTATTTGATGCTATAGTTGTTCCTATTTGTTCTGTAACCAAACTGGCCAGGTCTTTGTGATCTATCCTCTTAACATATGTCTCATCTTCATTAATTTCCAACTTCCTCGAAACATCATCACTTGTATGTACATGCTCAAGCGAGCCACGACCGGTATTTATTATAGGCGACGACGACACCGATAGTTCTCTATGCTTTGTATGCTTCTTTTTCTTTTTCTTCTTTTTCTTCATCTCGTCGGTGATAGTGGAGCTGAGGGAAAAGAAGTCATCTTGTAATAAATCCACCGGTTTTCTTTTCCGTTTCGGACTTGAACGTGCCAGCAGGGAACTTGCTTTGGATTCACCGGGGACCGATGCTGGTGGTGTCAGTTCGGGAGTCAGTTCCATGGTTGCGTGTGAATTAATATATGATAGTATCGTGTGTGAGAAAATCACACTTAGTTTTTAGAGAGAGAGAGAAAGAGAGAAAGAGAGAGTCATTGAGTGCTTTGTTTTTTTTTCTTGGAGGTTGGGAAATTTGTAAACAACGGAAATTCCGAGCTGAGGATCAACATGTCACCAAAACAAATCAGCAATGCCCCAACCAGGATTTCATCGGACTTCAAGAGAAGCATCGTATAAGAATAGATTTAGACACAATTTTGGTTGTGACGAAGATTACTATGAATTGTTAAAAAAGTACAAGACTGATTGGGAAAGGGACTTGTTCTATGTTAACGAAGCCACAACAAAGAAGTATGCCCCAGGATTTGCTAAATCACTTCCTAGTATAAACGATTCAGACCTAAACTTAAATGAATTACAACTCCAGGAGGTTGATGAAGGGTACTTCAAAGCAAGATTCACCCATGATATTACATTGAAAGTGACCAACGGGAATAACACCGTCAATTCCAAATTGCAATCGGAAATGAAACTACCATTGAAAGAATTCAAGAGAAATGCCACAATAATAAATGCTGGGGGCCAAATTGGTGCTTTAAAATGGCTTCCCAACCCCATTGATGACGAATCTGGGGTTAGTTATTTGGCGGTGAGTGTATTCAATAATCCAAAGGGTATAAGTGATAGCATCAACAATCCGGAATTGAGCATTTATAATAGATCTAAACCCGAAAAATCCATAAATTCATCTATCCAGATTTGGAAATATGATTTAAGTGTGAATGAGTTTCTGTTGGAGAATGTCTTAATAACCACCAGCTTGGGTGCCGCTTTTGATTTGAAATGGGTTCCTTTTCACCCAACCGGAGAAACATTAGGTGTACTCACGGGGGCCTTTTCTGACGGTAGCATTCATTTGCTTAAGATCAATAAGGCATTTGCTAAATATACCGTGGTGGAGAAGTCATCATCTGTGTATTCTCTGCTAAACTCAACAAAGAGAAGCAGGTCAGACCCTTCTTCTAATATCAATTGTTTTGACTTTTTAGGAATTGAAAAGATTATTGTTGGTTGTGTTGATGGCTGTATTTCCGAGTTCCTATTACCGTTTAATCGAACTTCAAACGAAGATGACATTTCCCTTCTGTCATATAAGAACCGATTTGCAGATGCCCCGGTAACATCGATCCTAGCGGCTGAATATAGCCCAGGAGAATATCTCATTATCGCCATTTCTGGCTCTACACATTGTATGGCCTACGACTATAATAACTCCCTCCAGGATATCTGTTCACCATTGATAGTAAAATCGACCACACCACCATCATACAATTATCCATTACGTAGTATTGTAGTGACAGTGGGCTATGATGCTACAGGATACAATTTTATCAGGACTCCCCAAGAAACGGCACAATCTTTGTTGAAAACGGAAGGTTTTGTTACTTGTAATGTCTTGGGTGAGAGATTAGGCCATCCTTTGAATCTTGTCGGCTTGGCAAATGGAGATATAATAGTATTGAACTACGCCAGGAGATATCTACATGGACAGAAACTTTCTAATAAAGTGGTGGTTCCGTTAAAGTTATGGAAATTAGAATTGGGCGAGGAAGGTGGCAACTCATTGTCATTGAATGCGGAATACGAGGCCATACCGGTGGAATCAAATATACCCATTTCAATCATGCCTCCCGAAGTATCGATTTCCGCTTTGGCCTGGAACGAAAATGTCATTGGAAGTTCAGTTTATGCTGCAGGTACCATTGCTGGACTCTTGATTATAGAAAGACTTGATCCCAAATATCTATAACAGTTTTGTATTATTATTATACATGTATTCTATCTAGGTTTTTTTTTAATATTTTGGCATTGAATTGTCAACGTCTTCACTCCATTTACTAATACCTCCGATTATATCCTTGACATTGGTAAAACCCTGATCGATAAGCTTCTGTACAGCTGATTGAGAATCGTTACCAAACCGACAGACCACGTATATAGGATCATCTTTGGAAACATTATCCGGAAGGTATTCCTCTATATCATCGGCCTTTCTGAAGGTTGGGTCCCATTCTATGTTAATAGAATTTGTTAATTTGGTTATAGCAAACTGCTCCTTTGGTCTGACATCAATTAAGGTGTGGATCACCTTATTTTTGATAGCAGCGTTATAATCAGAGGGTAATATTCTGTAGTTCGAGGGAATAGGGGTTTGGACCACCCTTCCACAAAATACAGCATAATTTATCACATTTGACTCAATCAATTCTTTGGTAACTGAAGGGTCATCACCACATACGGCACATTTAGGCTGCCTCTTTCTCATCCTGAACACCCTAATTTGCTGTTGTGGATATCCAGAATATACCGATAGGAACGGATTAAAGTTCTCACTAGTATAGAAGCCCGTTAACACTTTAATAGTTTCCATTGCCATAGTGACACCCACAATCCCAATAGCAGGTCCAATAACACCACCGTCAGAACATGAAGTCACTGAACTTGGTGATGGAGGCTGTGGGTAGAAACATCTATAACAGGGACCTTCATTGTTGAAATTCAATACAGAAAGCTGTCCATCAGATTTCAATCCAGATCCACTTACGATTGTCTTACCTAGGATGACCGAAACGTCATTTATCAAATATCTAATTGCGGGATGATCAGTACAATCCAAAACCAAATCGTACTTGGCAACTATTCCAAAGGCATTATCATTAGTTAAACAAAATGGATATGTTTCGACTTCTACATGGGGGTTAAGTTTGGCAATATACCGTTTGGCAGATTCGCATTTATATATCCCTACCATGTCTGTGGTGTGTAATACTTGTCGATGCAAGTTGCTGGTATCCACAACGTCATTATCTATGATACCAATAGTCCCCACTCCTGCTGCAGACAAGTATAGTAATGCAGGACACCCGAGTCCACCAGCACCAACTACTAGGATTTTCGAATTCTTGAGTTTAATCTGAGAAGGCAAGCTTCCAAATTGGGGGACAATCATTTGACGGCCATATCTTTTATACTCATCGAGAGAGAAATGGTCATCAATCTTGCCATAGGAAGTAGGAATACTAACCACCGAGGTGGAACTATTTCTGAGTCTCGCATTATCAATTTCAAGCTCTGTTATCCTCTTCTGTAAGTCTTCTATAGAGTCTTTAGACATGCTGTGTGGTTGATGGGAGAGGGGGTGTGTGTGTGTGTGTGTGGAGGTTTTGAATCAGGAAGAGTTGATCCAAATTCTCTTTTTTTTTTTTTTTATTTTGTGACATTTTTGTGATGGATGCAACCAACAAGTTCAGACGGTTTGTCACTTCTCTCGAAGATAATTATAGCAGAAAACACCTTTACTATATATCTACATTTCTATGGGGAGACACAAATAAAGGTTGCAAAAAAAATTTATCTATTTAGTTTTTCCTACACATAAACCACTGATTGATGGCATAGATTCAACAAATATGCTTCTAAACAATTTTTTGCTTAACAAAGAAACTCTTCAAGTGGCGTAATTGGTAGATACAGGTACCAAACAAGACAAACAACTGGAGAAGGGTCCACCTTACAACTCTGGAATTGGTAGATTCAGATTGATCTCTGAATTCTGCTTCTCTTTGTCTCATGGTTTCTTGTTCCCAGTGAATTCTATCTAATTGGTCATACAACTTTTGAACCTTTCTAGTCAATTCATCCACAGACTTGGTGGATTTAGAATCAACGTAATCATGGGTAGCACCTTGGGCAACATCGAAAAAGATACGATGGACATTACCATGGGTTTTGTCAACGTAAGTTGGGGTTAAACAGAACTTGTGTTCACCTGAGTCTAAAGACGTGAATGTGAAATCACCATTTGGAGACGACTTTTGATCAACAACTCTATGGTTATCATCAAAGGTTTCCTAAATATGAGTTAGTAAACAAATTTGAGAAAGAAGGATAGCTATTACTCTTTCATCGACATATTTGGGAATATACATACATCGACAGTGATTTGGACTCTCAAATGTGGATTTTTAACATATTGATTGGAATTTTCAGTCTTTTCGTAAGCATCAATCTTACCAACAACTAATGTGTCTTCTGGCAATTCTTCATAGAAACACTTGGTTTCTCCTGTTTTAACATAAAAATGCAAAGCATTAGTTAATTGCAAAATAGCCAATAAGACAAGCACCGATCTGCTTATAAGGGAGTTGAACATATTTCTTTCTTTATGTCTTTCCTTCTGTGTCGAATGATAACTGACGTTGTCAAAGTGGAAGTGGAACTTTTCAACTGACTTTTCCAATTTTACCACCCACAAGGCAAAAGGAAAAAAAAAAAAAATATTCGCGTGTTCAGAAAATGTGGCATGGGTGCACGACCATTTAC
Source organism: Hemisphaericaspora lyxosophila (assembly GCA_030582855.1). Taxonomy (NCBI): domain Eukaryota; kingdom Fungi; phylum Ascomycota; class Pichiomycetes; order Serinales; family Debaryomycetaceae; genus Hemisphaericaspora; species Hemisphaericaspora lyxosophila. The sequence continues at coordinate 45,208 of JAJMHC010000050.1, forward strand.
TGTTGTCTATTACTGTTGTCTATTACTGTTGTCTATTACTATTGATCTTACTACACAATACAGCGTTAGAGAAAGTCTATTTGGTGGTCTTACGCTTGTTGACAATCTTTTTCTTGATATGTTTCTTCATCTTAGTCTTCCTTTTTTCCTGTTTGGCTAATTTGGTTGCTTCCTTTCTGGATTTCTTATCGTCCTTATCTTCATGCTTCTTGCCTTTAAGTTCCTTTTCACGTTCAACCCACTTTTTCTTTGGTTTACCATTTTCATCTTCACCTTCGGCTTCTTCGTCTTCTTCTTCGTCTTCGTCATCCTCATCGTCATCGGAGTCATCTTCAGAGTCACGTTCGTCACTCCCGGAATCATTTGATGAATCTTCCTCATTTTCTTCTTGAGAGACATTTTGAGCCACCAATTCCTTCATAGTGTCAACTTTACCCTCTGAAAACTTTTCAAAATCTCTTTCCTCTAAATTATTCAAGGTTCTGACTAAATGCAACGATCTGAAAATCTCATCCTCCACTTCATCGTCATCAGTTGTTTTCAATGGCAAAGTCTCTAAATGTTTCATCAACTGCTCATCACTATTATCTTCAATCCCCAAGGAATGTTTATCTTCAGTTATATACCTAAATATTAACCTTTCAGGGTAAACATTAATCTTCTTTCTGCTAAAGAAATCATTGACATTCTTAATATCCATTCTCAAAAAGTCTAGAGCCATAGGATGTTCTGGTTCAACCGATTGGGAAACATCGATAATGTACAACTTGTCCTTATGAACAATGGAATTGTATTCACTTAAATCGGCATGAACTAATCGACACACTTGATACATTCTTCTCATATAGAATAACATTTGATGATAATAATGAACGATTTCATCAACGTCCTTAAACGGGTGATCTTTCAATTTGGGGGATGGCTCACCTTGACCTTTAGTAAGATATTCCATCACAAGGACATGCGAACGCAACTCAACAGGCTCAGGACAAGGGATTCCATTTATATATAGTCTCTTTAAATTACGGAATTCTTTCTCTGCCCAAACCTTAACCATCTTTCTTGGATTACTTTGATTCTTGGTATTTCTAAATCTGAATTCCCCATCAACATATCTTTCACGATCCTTAAATACTAAAATGGAAGTCTTATAAATCTTGACTGCATATTCCCGGGTTATTTCTGGGTCTTCGTGATCTCCATGATAAACATTTGCCTCTTTCCCTGTACTTATACAACCATTAATTCGAGAAATGACACCCTTTTTTATAATTTTTGCTAAAAAAGCCATTGTTCTCGGGTCTAATACCTGTTCCACAGTAGCTCTATTAGCTCTATCTTTTGTTGTCTTTGGACCTGTTTTAACTGGGTCTAACTTTATCTTATCGGCATATTTTGTCACTATATCTTCTTTCTCAGTTATGGTCTTTGGAATATGAGCTGGTGCTGATGATGGTTTTGAATGGTGGGTGTGGAAAGTTTCATCTTCACTATCGGAATCAGAATCATCAGATGAGCTATATATAACCGTATTCTCTATCTGTCTAGTTATCTCCTCTGTTGACATTATTAGTTCTGCGTTCAGAGGGTCAAATGATGATTTAGAAATTGCAGCAAATTTTTTTTTTTTGTTTCTCCAAGTGATGATGATGATGATGATGATGATGGTCTTTTTACCCTCAGTTAAGCTTCCTCCGAACAGCCAAACAAAAATAATAAAAAAAAAAAACAGCAGAACGAATAAATCAACAACAGATTTAACTTCACTTTGAATAAATTGACAGAATCCATTTAAAGAGAGATGGCATTTACTACTACATTAGTTAACGTGTTACCACAGGTATGTTTCTGCCTGTTTGATAACTGCACATCCCTCTAGAAGGGTGTGCAGAGGAGTAATTCTCGGAATACATGGAACTCTACTAACTAGCCAGAATAGAAATTCCTTGGTGTCTTACCTTTATTCATAGGTGTCGAAATTATACTCGGCATAGCCATAATAAACAAAGCAAGTGGATTTTATGGTATTTTATCTTTATTTACAGGACATCCAATCAACTTCTTGCAGTGGTTGTATAATTCTTTAGCTTTAATCATTTTACCAGTTTATTGCGTGGCCTGGGCGAATTTGACAATCAGACCTAAGAACGTGAGAAAGGTTTCGTTAGCTACTGTGATTTATATTGCTGACACTATCATTGGATGTTTCTATACTTTGTACTTCATGTACCTTTGGTTCTTCGTTGAGGATTCCGATTCCATTTTATCAACAGGAGGTGCAATTTTATCTATTAGAGAGGTTAGCGATACTTCCCAATCTGCATCCCAAACGAGAGAACTATTCGTCACTTTAAGTTCAGTTTTAGTCCTCACAGTAGTAAGACTTTATTTCACATTAGTCATTATTTCATTCACAAGACTGCTTTTGAAACAACACCTAAATGAAACTTCATATAATTCAGGTGATGTTGTGCAACACAATATTGACGAGGAAGAGGAAGAGATATTGGGAAGTACTGGCCTAATTGGTGAAATAAGAAATGCAATTTTAGATTTAGAGTTGAGATCGAAAGACTTGTTGATCAGATGGTTGGTTTAGTAGGGTGCTGGATGGTGCTTTGGCTCCTTTGACCGAAGAGAGTGATTATAATAGAACTCATGCATTAGTCTCAATTAATAAGTAATAATAAAATAATCATAGAACTCATTTTTTTTTTCTGGCTTTTTGGCGGATGTCGTTGATGCTTTAAGACCACTGAAGAAGAATATTGCAAAGGATATTACTGCGAAAGTTTATTTCCTGGCCCACGCCTGAGTGGTTGATATTCGTTGCTTCTTCTGTGTTTGCCTTTATCAGATGTAGAGTTTCTCACTCGCTTAAGAGTCTAACGAACAAAACATTTCATCTTGAAATCCTCAGCCTGCATATCGAATTTGCAGCTCAAAATGGCCAATTTTTCGAACTATTTATTGCCAGTTACAATTCCAGAACAACCCTGAAGGCTAGAAATCATTACCCTTGCTATTACCAACGTCTCCTCCTAACCATCTCCACGATGGCAAATCCAGACTTTGCAACACCTTCTACGGGCCACAATACAATCTCAATTGAACTGATTTAAGCGCTTGTAAATTGAAGTCTCCCCAAAAATGGGGAATTTCTATGTAGAAATAAATGAATCACAGTGACAATCCATGATATTTGTTTTACTATACAATACAATACATTTATTAAATTTATTATACAAAGGTTATACACAGGAGATACACAAAACTCGCATCATTTATCCAAATCATAACCAATTACTCTCCCTCAATCCTTTATCCTAGTCGACAATCCCTATTCCATTTCACTTATGCTTGAGTGATGTCTCCCTATCCAAACTAAACTAGCTAGGGAGCCTCTCTAAGCAGATTTCTGAATGAAATCAGAATATCGTTCTCAGCTGAGTGAATGGCCAACTAACTTTCTAAACCCGCCTGCCAAACACTTTTCAAGAAGATACCCAAGGAGGAAAAAAGGATGAGGAGAAGGAGGAGAAGGAGGAGAAGGAGGAGTAGGATGACTATGACGATTGAATGGACCAATGATGGTGGCGAAACATGTTTGTGTACTCATAAAAAAAGCCAAAAAATCAAAAAATCAAAAAATCAAAAAAAAAAAAGAACCAAATTCTATTGGAAACTAAGATTTTTCTGAAGTCGGGAAATAGCCGCCAAAATCGAACTTGAAACTAAGTTAGTATTGTAATTGATGTGGATTCATAGGAAAGTAGAACATACCGTCTTCAATTGGAGTGACTTAAACCACCTCAGAACTAATCTTGCTGTCCTATAAAACTTGTTTCGGTGAAGTTGATTTGTGACAACCACTCATGAAATCGTTTTTGATTTCTAAAATTGAGCTTAAAAGTAAGTTAGTATTATCATTATGGTATAGATATGACGATGTGATACATACCAGGCTCAATTGAAGTAAATAGAAACTCTAATATGAATAAAGTCGAACAAACCAACTTGAAGAAGAAGAAAAGAAAGTGACATAAAAATGTTTTTGTTTTTGCCGCAAATAGCATCTATTTATACTCGAAAAAAAAAACTGTGAATTTTTGCAATCGGTGGCATTGACCGCAAATACAACCGAGCCGCATGGATTCTGAAAATTTTGCTAAGCAGATAGAAAAGATAGATTTGATTAGGGGATATAATTAATATGTATCTATTTAGATTAAACAAAACTTAATCTTCTCTATCAATTTGTACTAAAAGAAATTAACTATAAGAATATATGGCGAGTTGGAGGCAAAATGACTGCTGCATAAATATTCTTTATTAAAACCGGCATCGTCAGGATCTCTACTTTTTAGATCACCAGTTGGAATGCTATATACAATAGTTTTGGTTAGTCGTGAAGCTCGATTGTGCCAAAGATTTTTCCACAGTCTGAATACTATCAGTTATAACTTCGATATCTTCACTAGTAGTAAAGTTAGCCTGCGCCAAGGATATCTCACGATCATCAAGATTGTAAACCACATATGCACTACGGAGAATATTATGCCCAAATACCATATGGTGGACTGAAGAGGCGTCTAAAAGTCCCAATATACATATGACTGTAGATGGTACTTCCAAAATCAAATCATTAACTGGCACATTAATTATTTTGGAACCAAATTGGAAACTAACAAACTTGCCGTTGCCCGCAGAACATGGGATGTAGTATGCACCCCATGATGGAACAAATGTACCACCTAACCCTTTAGCTAATTCCTGTAATGAAGATGAGGAAATGTATGATAAAGTTGAGCCCGAGTCTAATAAAACCGTTCCAAGCAGTGGCACCACTTCCTCGGTACCTTTTGCATCGGTTACGTTTATTGCTGTAACCATAACTTGAAAGCTATCGGGTCGTGCTGTGTTGGATTCGAGCATTGGAACAGTGACTAAATTGCCCTGATATTTGGCATGATCAATGGCCCCGAATAATATACTCCCAGTGGCGGCATTAGCCTCATCAAGAAATAATGAAAATAAATTCTTATGTATAATTCCTTCGTTTTTTAATCTAAGTGGCAAATTATCATAGCTAAAACCATAGTAAAGGCTTGTTGTTTCCAACCCCGGCAATCCAATTCCCAATGTACCATACTTACATGAAGTTTTCTCTGCCACCGCAAAGGAGAAATTGTTAACTTGCACCCCGCCAAGAGCTACTGTATCCTGACCCCAAACACCATCTGCCCCAGTACCATCTGCATAGTCAATATGAAAGGGAAAAATGGGGTCTTTTTTGAAAGAGTTTGATTCATTAGTTGCAAATGAACCCAATGCATTACATTGGTTAGAATCACTACTTGTACTACTAGAAGTAGTAGGTTTATGACTAGAGTAGTCAGGAGTATGCTTAGCGTTATTTTCACTTGCAAGTAGTCCTGGGTCACCTTGATATTGTCTTTTTTTGCCAGGTGGTATCTTGTACCCACAATCCACATCAGGAGACATTACCCATAAATCAGAAGAACCAGTATCAAGCACCACACCAACTTTATCTTTATTCGAACCAATTTCTAAATCAGCGACGTAATATGTCTTTTTGTTAGTGAGAGTCAACTCGAGTTTTCCATCCGGGGTATCTCTTTTCACTAGATTATGGGTTGATTCATGCAATGGAGCCATTTCTTTCCTCGAATCACCTCGGTGGATACTAAATCCAAGTTGGTGACTACCGGGCGTTTGATATTGGCTTTTGGCGATTGTCAACATCAACATTGACGAAGCCAATAATAGGAATAGTGTGATTTGCATGTTGTTGAGGAGGGTAATTTTTTGGTGGTATAGATTCTTGCAGAAACAGGGAATTGACCAACCATTTTATAGTCATCTTTGGACGAGGAAATATATTGCTCCCTCTGTTTATCACAATAGCAATTGGTTGAGTAATTATTTCTAATTGTAGCAGGAATGACCGACCTTGGGGGGTAACTTAGAGGATTATTTTTCGGCTACTGATATTTCTCCGTCACAACTTAATCAAGAACAATAAGTCATGGTGGGTTATTCCCTTGAGGCATTAAGATAATCTGTTCAAGCGAACAATACCAGATCGCCGTATCGGCACTGATACGAGCCTGTTTCAGTTTATAGAAACATTTACACACTCCAAAGTGCGTCAATCAAGTCACTCTCAGTCCAGTTTATAGGTAGCATCTTATGGTAAACCAGGTTCATGTATTGTCATTACAAAGTTTCAGATCATCTATAGTGATGGAATTTTCTACAATATTGGTCTTCCTAGATTGTCAAGAAGATAATAAATTTGGCCAAAAGTCTTACAGTCCACCCCTCCAAAAAAAAAAAAAACGACAACCACCCTCTAATACCAAGGGTACACCCTCTTAATGCAAACCAGGTTTCAACTTGCTGAAGCTTCATCCTTTCGTTGAAGAGTACAGGCTAGATATTAGCAGTTATGTAACGACTACGCGTTCTGCGTAGCAAATACCTGACTATATTTCCCTGTTTGGTATAACCCCCGCGAGGAGTCAATATACTGGCTGTTAGAACGCTCAATTCTACCAACTACTTAAGTCCCCAGAAATCCCTCTCTTGTTTTCTAAATATTGTTCTCAATACACATTACTCCTCTCTTATTTTTTTTTTACCCTCTACACATTGTCACATTCATAGCTAAAAAAAACAACGCCTAAACCACATTAGGGGATAGCTACGTTTCCTAACCCGATGACACGGGAGCTCTACAAATCAGCTAACTGAATAATATAATGAACCCTCCTGGACCTGTGAAACTCTAAACGTAAAACCCAAACAGGAAATAGCAAGGCATCATCACTTTTTTTTCTTTCTTCTAATGGGTCTCAATCAGCCCCCACTATAAAAACCTTCAATTTTTCTTCTCTCTCTCCTCCCCCCACCCCCATTTTTCATACAACTAGTTTACAGTATCCCTATACACTCAATCCAACGAACAATGGGACTGCTGGCAAGCACTGATACGAATCCGTCTCCGTTAATAGAAACGCTTCTACACTCCGAACTACGTCAATTATATTATAGCCGATGCATTTCACTTCTCAAACCCATTGAGATTGCTTTCATCAAATCCACTTTAAGCATTGACGATCCTACCCATGTTAGAGAAATAACAACACTTGAACTTGCCGCATTATTGAAACTAGTTGATACGGACGCCCCTGAACCAGAAGGTGGGTTTGCAGATGCCATATCTATTCTATATGATTCTATGAAAGTTATTGGCCAATTCCCATTTCTTCAAGATTATCATTCCAAACCCGAATCATTACTTAACCTTCAGGAATTCATAATTGCCGCAGTGTTTTTTAGTGGACGATACAGCAAGATATTACCAGATCATGATTTCTTAAGGTTGTTTTATATCTCTTTGGCATTACCTTTATCGGAAAAGAAGAGAGAAAAGGAGAGCAAAATTGGGCCATTGGAAGATTCATTGCAACACAAAGTTAAAGTTTTAATACCAGTGGAAGAGAACGATCCTCCTGAACTTAAAGCAAAGAAAATATGTTGGTTTGATCTTCCGGAAGTCAAGTCCCTTGATACCATAGAAGTAGAATTGCAAGCAAAGAGATTGCAACAAGTTATATCATTGATGTTACTATTAAATTCAGTTAATAAACAGAGCCATGAATTGATGACGCTACAACTAGCGAATAATATTAAATATTGGGATAAATTCGAGCAATATTCGTACTACCTATTGAAGTACCTCAACCTTGATTTATCCTTACACAACCTAACGGTTAAGACTATACCATTTGAAGTGTTCAAGGAAGGTATATCGAATATGTTACCCCACTTTTTTCAATCAAATTTGTATAACTTGATGACTACCAATGTTATCTCAACATTCGCTAAGGATTCAAGCCGCCCTCCCCCATTGGCGGAGGAAATGTCCCAACCCAGGAAAGAAATTCCCACCCCAGAGTTCAAAGAATCTAAATTAGTATCAATTGCATTTATATCATACGTTTCGGCAATTCTAAAGGGAATAGGAAGCCCGGTGTTAATCACAAGTCAGAACATAGTCAAACTATATGCTGGCTCAGAGTCTGGATTTTCCATCAGATCCCTCGAATCTAAGATATTTAAATGGCAAGCACCAACATTAGTCATCGTGAGTGGTAAAAGGATTAAATCGAAGACAATAACTACAAATAAAAGGTATCAAAAATTCCAAGAAGAGTACCCGAGATACTTTTTAAATCTGGAAAATCCATTAAGAGATTGGCAACAAGAAAATGACAAAATTACCTATGCGGTCTTGGTGAATTCTCCTTGGAAACATTCGAATAAGAATAACTTTGGTGATGAAAAATCGATCATCTTATCGATTCAACCACATGCTGATTTCTTCAAGAGTGTTCACCGTGATGCGTTCGGCGGACATCTGGTTTATTTCAATAATATAGGAATGGGGTTAGGATTTGGTAATAGCCAACCAATATGTAGAAATGAGATGAGAAAATTTTTCCCTGGTGATGTTTCGTTGACAATAGAGGCCAATTTAGAATTCGCCGTGTTCAGGCATCTAGTCAACCTGTCTTCCAATACTGCTACTTATTTCAATAGATCTCAACAGCAAAATATACAAACTGAAGATTACGAAGATCGATTTGTGATTACCGATTTGGAAGTTTGGGGTATTGGATCTAATAAAGAATTGGAAGAACAACGAAGACAATGGGAGTGGGAAAACAAACAAGCAGAATCAAGACAAAGTGTTAATATTAGAAGTTTGGGTGAAGAAAGAGCATTTTTGGAAATGGCTGGGTTGGTAGGTAATCATGGATCTGGAGGGTCTGTATAAATCTATAGTTGTCTCCGAAAAAATAAATTATTCGCGATGATGATGAGGATGATGATGATAATAATAAAAGATGAGCTCTGATTTTTTTTTTTTTCATTTAATTTCTTTATTTTGTAACACTCTACCAAGTATTATACGAACATCATTATGAGTAAAGGGGATAAGAAGGGAGACGAATCCTCCAAACCTATCACATCCGATGTCAGATTTAAATCTGTACACAACGATCCTAGATTCAAATTACCAAACTTGAAAAATTTCAAAATTAAAGTAGATGAGAGATTTAGTAAGAAGGAACTTAAGAAATTGAGTGCTGGATCAAGTGGGAAGAAAGCAAAGATCGACAGATATGGTAGAAAGGTAAAGGAAGATGAAGATTCTGCTCTTGATAAATTTTATGAACACGAAGAAGAAGAAGAAGAAGAAGAAGCAAAGCTTTCTGGATCCGAAGGTGATGATGAAAGTGGAAGTTCTGATGAAGACGAAGAGGAAGAAGAACAGGATAACGAATTGGAAACTCTTACCAAAAAGTTGCAGCAAGAGGAAGAGGAACTCGACAGAGCTAGAGGTGAAGGATTGGTTTCTTCATCCGACGATGAATCCGAACCAGAAGAATCAGGATCCTCATCTGAATCCGATTCTTCTGTGAATCTTGAAGAAGAAGAAGAAGAGTCTGAAATTGAGTTAGAGGAAGGCAAACCAGAAGAAACGGACCCAACTAGCGCATTCGCAGTTGTTAACATGGATTGGGACAACGTTCGCGCTGTTGACTTAATGGCAACTTTCATCTCATTTGTTCCCAAAGGAGGTGCCATTAAATCTGTCAAAATCTTTCCTTCTGAATTTGGTAAAGAAAGAATGCAAAGAGAAGAAATCGAAGGTCCACCAAAGGACTTGTTCAAGTCCTCCAAGAGCAAGAAAGGTGAAGAAGAATCCGATTCAGATATTGATTCAGACATAGATATCAACAATGCTGACAACTTGGAAAAAGTAACAAGAAAATTATACCAACAAGATGACGGTAAAGAGGATTATGACAGTAAGGCATTACGTCGTTATCAATTGCAAAGATTAAGATATTATTATGCTGTGGTGCAATGTGACTCTACCGAGACAGCCAAGAACATTTATGTGAAGTGTGATGGTACTGAATATGAATCTACAGCTAATATATTTGATTTGAGATATGTTCCCGAAGATATGGAATTTGACGATGAAGCCAAAGACGAATGTACCAAGATTCCTTCATCATATAGACCAGATTCAACCTTTGTAACCGATGCATTACAACATTCCAAAGTTAAGTTAACCTGGGATGAAACTCCAAAGGAAAGACTTACTTTATCATCTAGGCCTCTTTCACAAAAGGAAATCGATGAAAATGATTTCAAGGCATATTTAGCAAGTGATAGTGACGGGAGTGAAGGCGAACACGATTCCTCATTAACGGATAAGTATAAGAATTTATTAGGTAACACGTTTGCTAAGAAATACGGAAAGGATAACGAAGAAGAAGATGATGTAGATATGGAGATTACCTTTGATCCAGGATTAAAGGACGAAAATAACCAACTGGACGACGAAGGCAACAAGGAAGAATCCACCATTGATTCCTATAGAAGAAAGGAAAAGGAACGTCGTAAACGTAGATTAGCCAAGTTCAAGGAAACTCAAGCCGAGGAAAAGAAATCCCAGCCAGTTGATAACAAGAAAGGATCAAAGAAATCAGTCAAGAAACAACTTCCACAAATGGATGAAAAGTCTAAAGCTGAATTAGAATTAGTATTAATGGACGAAGATGATCAGAGCAAGCCAGAACATTTCAATATAAAGGATGTTATAAAATCCGAAAAGCAAAAGGGTAAGAAAAAGAAGGGTAAGAAAAAGAATATTGATGAAGAAATGACTCAGGACAACTTTGTCGCCAATTTGAACGATCCTCGTTTCAAAGAAGTGTTTGAAAGTCATGATTATGCAATTGATCCAACTAGCAGTGAGTTCAAGAAGACTGAAACCATGAAACAAATCTTAAAAGAACGTTCTAATAGAACTAAAGGGAAACAAACGAAGGAAAAGCAAGACAGCAAACATGCCAAACGTAAGTTAAACGAAGTTGATAATAGTGACAATGTTTCTTCGTTGGTGGAAAAGATTAAAAAGAAACACAAAAAGTAAATATCTTAGTTTATGTTGTGTGGCGTATTTATAATTATAAATTGTACCTTAGATCGAATATTCTCACATTTTGTAGGAAGTAACCAATCGTAGAGCTATGTATAGCCTCCAAGGCTATCGATAAATAATCATATACCAAAATTGGAAAGGTTCAAGAATGGAATGGGGTTGGGGCGGGCGGGGGGGGGGGGAAGGGCCACTTGATGCTGC
>JAJMHC010000051.1:0-55572 GCA_030582855.1 Hemisphaericaspora lyxosophila
ATTGCATATTCAACATGTACTCGGATTTTCCTTAGTCAAACGCTTCCATCTGTCGTCTCTAACCTGAAAAGGATTGAATGTAAATAAATATTTTAATAATTTTCTTTTTTTTCATACATAATTTAACATAAAAACAAAAACAAAAACAACTTAAACCAATTACACGAAGAATTTATCACTCTGTCAATAAACATACCCAAGACGAACTAAAACGAGAGGGGTGGGAGTGGGGGTGGGGGAAGTACCATGCACAGACAGTAAGAGTCACCAAAGGTAGTAGTTTTCTTCAAAGGAAAAGATAAACCCTCCTCTCCACCACCAATTGTATCTCCATATAGCGCCGCGCCGTCTGTAAAAATGTCATAACTCATAATCACAATCCATGCAAAAAACACAAAAAAAATAAAAGTTTAAACTCTATTTGACCGACGTCGACTGAACCATTTCAACAACAGAAGAACATTGTCAATATATTGTTAACAAAAAGACAAAGGGGGAACCAGTTTCATTAAATTAACAAACAGGGTATAATAAGTTTTTTTTATATTAAAAAAAAAGAAAAAAAGTAAGCCCGATGCGGGGGTCGAACCCGCAACCTTTTGATGTCTAACATAAGAGTCAAACGCTCTACCGATTGAGCTAACCAGGCAACTTGTGATGCTTAAATTGTATATATTAGTACCATCAATATATAGCACGTGATTTAAGGGTGACATCAGCATGACATAAGCGTGACATTCACGTGTTTCTATTAAAAAAATAAAATTCCCCCCTCTCTCTCCCCCCTCCTCAAGATCGTCCAAGTGGAGATTAGCATTTTATCCACTTTGGGATATGGTGAAGACTGATGAATGCAATGAAGGCTTAGATCCTTCTTAAGACAGATCCAAGGCAGGTTCGGATCGGATGCGTAGGGGAGTGGAGGGTAAGGAAAAGGGTGTGTGTGAGTTACTAGTTAACCAATTTAGGGTACAAGTTGTCACTTGTCTATTGTCCCTTGTCCCATTCCTTGTATTCACCAAAGAGAAATCTCGAAGATTTGCTGGGTTGAATGTTTCTCCGCATTATCCTCTTTGTTTATTCCTGTCATTTCCTCTATTGTTCTTTTATTGGTTAGTTTGTTTCCTTGCTGGTCGCTCAGTCACTCAGTCGCTCAGTAACTCTCACTCTCACTATCTCACTCTCACTCACTAACTCTTACACCTCGTAGGTGATTATTGTCTTCATCATCATTCTACTTGAGGGGTAATTCGAATTAAAAAAAAAAAAAAATTAAAAATTAAAACTTAAAAATTTTTCATTCTGTTTGTTCAAGAAACATTTCTCCACACCATGATGAACAATGGTATATAAACCTTATGTCATTCGCTAGTCTTTCTATTGCTACTAAAGTTACTACAGATACTACTGCAGACACCACCCACCCACTATGAAACGAACTAATGACCATGTATTACAACAACATCAACAACAACACCCTCTATATAATGATCTACCTACTACTCCTACTACACAACAAGAACAAGAACGACTGAAACGACATCAGATATACCCTTCACCTTCACCTTCACGCTCCTCCTCCATATCATATCCACCGAGATATATCTCCGATAATCAAGCAGAAGTCATTCCTTCACATATATTACAACTATTACAAGATATTAAGATTGATATATTTGATACTGCTGGTTTCACCTTTGTGTTCTTCTTGGGTGTTCAAGGTAAGGAATATATCCTGTTCATTGAATCATTAGTACCACCACTGACTTCCATGGTGTTCATTTCTGGTAATATCCCTCATTGTACCAATAATCAATGTGTTTCATTATCTCAACATTTCAAAATTATGGATCCTATAGGTGGTGGATTATATCCATTAGATTATTTATACATTATTAGTCACCGACATATGATCAACTGCAAGATCCCTATAGTGATAAATCACAATAACAAATTCCTACGCACCATTTCCCCACCAAATGCAAAGAATAAAAGTGGGATATCTTCCCATCTTAATTTCGGGATCGAATTGAATGATCTAAAGTCCTTTATAGATAATTATCTCCAATAAGTACTGCTACTAATGCTGTTGCTGCTACTACTGCTGCTGCTACTGCTGCTACTACTGTAATAAAGCCAATTTCTCCTGTTCTAAATCCTTATATTGATTTCTCTGATTTTCAATCTCTTCCTTCACTTTATCAATATACACATCCAATCTACTCAATTCGTCAATCTCATCGGGGCGAATATATTCCTGATCTCTCTTGTTAGGATTGGACAATTTATAAGGTAATAAATTCACCGGTTGTGCCGTCAAGATCTCGAATAATTTCTCAGTAGGTTCATTAAAAATCAACTCATCATACAACACAGAATGAACCTCGCCATTCTCCTTGATGGGCACCAAAGGATTATATGGATGTAATTTCAACCCATGGAATATCTGGAAATTCTTTTCATTGATGCCTAAATCAACATTGAAATGCAACTTGATAATAATCTCAAATTCACCCCATCCACTCTCAGTAACTTCATAAGGAGGAGTCTCGATCGACCTCACCGGGTTCTCATACGTTTCATGTAGCTTGAATGTCACTTTCTTAAGAATCGGGGTAAGATCAATATCATTGATTACTGGCTTGAAAAATACCGTCCAAAGATGAGTATGGTCAGGTGAAGTGGTTGGTTTTCTCATTTCTGGTGTGAGTTTAATAGCATGGTTTCCATACACCACAGGAACCGATATCGATATGTGTTTGATCCTCCTTGAACTCATGCTGCCCTAGTACTATTGCCCTTTACTACTGCTACTACTGCTACTACTTGGTGGTTATATTGTTGTTTTGAAAATCTCTCGAGAACAGAAGAAGAAAAATCCATTTCAAGAAGCGGTCGTGTACTATGCACAACATCTCTCTGTCTGTCTCTGTCTCTCTCTATATATAAACATATTTACATACTTACTTACTTAGGCACTAGGGGTTTCCAATCAGACATACTCATCATGGTATTGGCTGCTCTTGGAGGAGGTGGCGGTGGACCTGGAGTGGCCAGTTTTTGCTGTTGTTGTGCTTGCTCCTCCTCCTTTTCCTGGTTCAATTTCTGTGATGCTAGACTGGTTGGTTTGATGGGCACCATAGGTTTAAACACCATCTTTGGCTGTTGCTGTGCTGTTGCTGCTGCTGCTGTTGCAGCTGTTGGTGCTTTTCTTCTTCAGATACTGGAGGCGGACTGTTCACTTGTGACAGCAGACCATTAGTCACCACACTTGCTATCGAAGAAGAGTTTGATCTAGTAGGGATGAGTAATGTCGAAGAAAACCCTGGAGGTAATTTCATGGCAGCGGGTGGAGATACAGAGGCAGAGGCAGAGGAAGCAGGGGCTACCTTTCTCGCTATTGGTGGCTGTGGTGGCTGTGGTGGGGGTGGTGTGGAAGAAAAGGCTGTTGATGATGATGATGACGATTCCATTTGTGCAGTTTGTTGTATTATTGGACTTGGAGGTGGTGGTAATTTCCTCATTGGCTTTCGAGGGTCGGCAATAGTTGAATTTGGCAATACTTTTCTACTTAATGGAGGTGGAGGTACTCTTCTTGGACCTGGAGTGTTAGTGTGAGTGTTTGTGTGGGTGGTCATGGGCCTAGAGGGTAATTTCGGGGGTGGAGGAGTACTAGGGTCATAATCGGCATCTAACAAATTCAAATCTGTCATCATATCCATGGCGAAATTCTTCTCCCCCGCCGACATTTCATTACTAGTTTTTGAAGTTGAACTGGTTGGAGGTGGACTGAGATCATCATTGTTATTATTGTTATTATTATTATTATTATCATCATCATGTTCATGCAAACTGACTAAATCATAAGTACTTCCATGCTGTGACTTATAATTATCATATAAAGTTTTCCGAATTGACGATTTCTTTTCTCGATCAATGAATTCCACAATACATTCAAAAGTAGAATATACCGGTTTATGATCACTCACCATCATTTCCATCACCGAATTGTAATTCAATTGTCGAATACCTAGACTCTGTTTGTTGTTGTTGTTGTTATTATGATTATTCTTCTTGGGATCAATAAACAACACCCGATCAGTCCAGGAGGGGACCCGTTGTTTTTCACTACTATCATAATTACTGGTCCCCTTATCGAATTTATAAGTGGGGTAAAAGTTAATCTTGCCTTCATTGAAAATACTAAACGCTCCTCCCTGTTTCACCTCGCGTCGTTCCAAATACAATTGATCAACCGCATACAACTCATCAAATGCCCCCTGATCAATCAAGGAGCGGCAATGGCCATTGTCCAAATTGATACGATAGTTCAAATCACCAAACCATAAAATATAATCATGATCGAAAATATTGATATTACGAGTAAATACCAACCCGGTCAAAATGGTAGAATAATCATTATATCGTTCCAAAGTAGCATTTGTCCCCGCGGCTAAATGGGAGGTAATCACCACAAATGAACTATTGCCATAATTGAACCGCACCGCACAAGCACCTTTATTAGCCGTCATGCCTCCCATGCCGGTTTTCTTGGATGAGCCGGTGATTTGGGAAATATGGTTGATTTTGGATTTCTTGATAAAGAGGAACAATGCCATCGAGGTCATTGATTCTGTTCGGAGAAGGAGATATTCGGGTCCGAGTTGTTGTTGGAGGAGGTGGGACCATTTTATTGATTGGGAAGAGTCGGCGGAGAGGATCGATTGGGCGTTGAGTTCGATTAATTCTTGTAATCCAATGGCATAGATATCGGGAAGCTCCCCTGTTGCTGGTGAATTCTCCGGGGGGAATAACCAAGGAGATAGGTCGAGGTTAGGAGAGGTACTAGGATCGAGGGCATTGACATTAAATGTGGTGGTGAATAATTTCAAGCAATCAAATTGGGTGAATTGACTAAAATTCTCCTGTAATTTATCACTAATGAATTCATTGACTGGATCATAAATCTTCACTTGTTTAATCTTAGAGTCAACTCCTAGTAATACATCGATGATGGATTGCTTTTTGGAATCTATAAATGTATTCTGATACATTCTCGACACCGATTTGGTCACGTCAGATAATGCTCCCGCGATATTCATTTTGCCACTTCTTGAAAAGGAGGATTTTAACGCATTGGTCCCGGTGTATATTTGTGAGATGGCATCTCCATTATCGGCCCAAAGGGAATTATGTTTAGTAAGAATAGATTCAATCGACATATGATCATGACGATTGTTGCCAAAACTATGCAGTTGGTTGTTCAAGATATTTTCCAAGATAAATCTGGAAATCACTTGTTCGATTAAATTGGTTCGATCAAGACAATCTAAACAATTGATGCGAAAGATCCCATCCTGTCTCATAATCACTTCTCCCAGGGCGATGTCATAGTTAAACCAACCAAATTGTTGTAATGAGTCATTCAACATGGGGATAATCTTGGTGGCATTGATAAAGCCACCATTTTTCGTTTCTTGATGGAAATCAAATTCGGTGTATTCCAATTCATTCAATCGATCACAAGCATGATATAATTGTTTATACCGCTGGGATAATTGTACTTCTTGTGGTTTTGATTTGGATAGTAAATCAACCATATGGCAAACCCCATATTTTTCACAAATATTTTGAAAATGTAAATTGAAAATCGGTTGAGTAGCTTCCAAGGATCGAGTTAGGGTTAATTTTGGATTAATCAAGGTAGAATCTTGTTCCCAAAATGTAGGTACCGAGCCTCTAATTTGAATAAAGGTGAAGATTGATTCATTGCTAGGATTATAATAAATGAATTCCGTTTCCACGTAATTAGCCACATTTCCATTATCGTCAATCCCACGAGTGTTAAACCTAGTACCCGCTCGTTTCCAAGATTGTTTTGAAATCAAAGTAATTGAATCGCCCTCGCTACGTCCCAACACGATAGTTTTAGCAAATCCTCTAATCACACTAGTTAAGAATCGATTATTGTCCAAGATTTTCTTGGTGGCAGTATCTAAATTAGACCTATACTTGATCATTTGGTCAATCAAGAAGGAGTTCCACATATACAGAGGTTCATAATGGTCAATACTGCTCATTTGTTGACTGATGCCTCTATTCTGCAAGGCGGTAGTAAGATCGAAATCATTGGAGTAATAAAAACTGCCATTGGCTAATAGTTTCTTTAATTCAAAACAAGGGTGTTGGATCCGAGGGATGGATTCATCGTAGTCTTCTTCTGATCGGTCAGATATGGGATATCCCGAACTATCCAAGGTGAGAAAGTCCCAATCATTATTATCTAAAGAAATGAATTCCACCGAATATATCCTATCCACCGATTCATCCTTGATAGGAATAGCCACTTTGATATTTGCTCCCGTGATCACCGCCAAGTAGTTGATATTGTCAATGTTGATAATCCCCAAGCAGCCAAACACTTGTTTTCTAATCAATGGTTTAAATTCGTGTTTAGCAGTGATGTGATCATTGGGGACAAGTTCGAGGGTAACCAATGGTTTCTTGGCGGTGGTGCCTGTGGTGGTGGTGCCTGTGGCAGAGCCAGAGCCAGAAGAAGAAGTCTCAGCTTGAACTGTCTTGAAGGTGAGACTGTGGGTGTCTGAGTAAAGCGCCAATGTCCGTGGATTGTCCTTGTATAGTAATCTCATATTGTCTGTCTCTGTCTATAAATCTATCAGTCCTGTTGGTTGTTCCAAGTGAAGATGAAAGTTCGACAAAATCTCAATTCATGGTGCTTTTTTTTTTTGCTTCAGTGAAAAATCACCCTCTACAAACAAATAGACTGTCAGGGTTATCTACTACTAGTTAGACTATATATATATATATATACTATCTACTACTTAGACTAAATGTTCAACCATGCGGTGTATGATAAACTCCGCCACTTCAACTTTATTCTCGGCTCCACTTCACCCAGAAGACAACAAATCCTTGCCACCAATTTAAACATCACCAACTATCAAATCATCAGTTCCAACTTTCCCGAAGACTTACCGCGACACAACAAGACAAACTTGGAGTATGTGGAACAAACAAGTCTTGAGAAAGCATTGGCTATTGTCAAAGACAACACCTTCAACCAGCCACTGTTGATCCTTACTTGTGATACCATTATTAGTTGTAATGATGAAATCTTTGAAAAGCCAATGACCAAACAAACCCAACGCCAGTACTTCAACTACTTCAAACAACACCCACAAGTAAAAGTGATCTCAGCCATCACATTATTAAAAGTGGAGGTGGACCAACAACAAGGCACAAACACCATCTCCACCTATACCAACCATTGCCTCACCGAACTTACCTTCAACCCAGATAATGACGCGGTAATAGAAGCCTATATAAACAGTGAAGAAGGATTGGAAGTGGCAGGAGGGTTCAAGTACCAACAACTAGGCTGTCTCTTGTTCAACAACATCAATGGCGACTACCTCAACGTGGTGGGCTTATCGGCGTCCCACACCTTTCAATTGTTAGTCAAGGCCCTTGCTTAGGTAACTGGACTGCACATAAGCCTAGTCATCGAGTTTTCTGTTTTCTGTTTTTTTTTTTTTTGCTTCCCGAAATTTTTTTTTTCACTTTTCATTCACTTTTCACTTTCATTCACTTTTGAAGAGTTCTTAGAAAGAGACTGATAGATAGATAGATAGATAATAATACTCATAATGGCTAAGAAGGGATCAGTAAAGACAGCTAAGGAAGTTGTCACCAAGAAGGTAGCAGAAACAAAGAAGAGCGATGAAAGATCAGTGGAAGATATTGAAGCTGATTTACAATTACCTTCTTCTTCCGATGATGAAGAAGAAGATGATGATGATGAAGAAGACATCGAAGAAGAACCATTATCTGATGAAAGTGAAGATGACGATATACACGGATTATCAGATGACGAAGAACAATCAGAACAATCAGAACAACCAACCAAATCAGGTCCAACCAAATCAGGTCCAACCAAATCAGGTCATTCAGTAAATAAAACCATTGCCTCCACCTCCACCTCCTCCACCACCTCCAAGAAATCGTCCAAATCTAAAACTGGTGTCATATATATTGGTAGATTACCTCAAGGGTTCCAAGAAAAGGAATTACACCAATACTTTAATCAATTTGGAGAAATTGTCAATATCAGATTATCAAGAAATAAAAAAACGGGAAATTCAAAACATTATGGATTTATTGAATTTAAACAATATGAAACTGCCTTGGTGGCTGTGGAAACGATGAATAATTATTTATTATTTGGCCATTTGTTAAAATGTCAAATCATCGAATCTCCACAGGATAACTTGTTTACCAGTAAGAAATTTAAAGTCATTCCTTGGAAAACTATTAGTAAACATAAACACGATAAACCAAAATCCAAGAAACAATGGGAGGTGATAATTAAAAGACACGAAGAAAAGAGAGTTAAGAAACAAAATGAGTTGAAGTCAAAGGGAATTGATTTTAGTTTATAAAGGTGGTCCCGAAGGGATATAAAGGAGGACCCGAAGGGCTCAAAGAGCCTTCCCCCCTCCTCCCCCGCCAAACCGTTCTTTACTCATCAGTATAACACCCTTTGGGTGTTGAACTACTCTTTATATATATATAACAAGTAGTATCCCATAGTTTTGTATAATAGAATATTTTCATTAGTTTTTCACCTTAGCCCGAACGGCACCCCAGTGAACCCCAAAAAGGGTTCTTTGAAACGCCATTCAGGTTATTTCTTCTTCTTCTTCTTCTTTACTATTGTGCCCGTGAGGGCACAATAATACTCCATTTGGTATGTGCTCATATAGGTCTACACTCCCCCTCACCCCATGGGGAAGTTGTCAAATGAGACAAGATTCGCTTCAGACCAAAAGTTGACCCTGTTGATAGTAGAGGGAGTCAGGTATATATATATATATATATATGTTCATAGAATCGAACTCTGGCACCTTCACCACTGATACACCTCTAACTAAAAAACAAACAAACAAGACACCGATAAGTCCGAGGGAGAGAGTTGTTGCAACACTAACACCACCCACCACCACCCACCAGTCCTCTCAACCTACTGGTTGACACATGATAGACTGACTAAACTGAAACTTACTCAACAATAGTTACACTTCCTAACTAGGAAATAACTGATGCCTGCCGTGCTTGCACCCAATCCATACCCCGACCCCTCACCACCCACACACCACCCACACACCATCACCCCATTTCACATGACCTCTATCACCCCCATTTCACATGGATATCCCAACTACTTCACATATAAAACTAGGGAGAGAGAGAGTCCATACATAAGGGGGATGGGAAGGAAAAGAAGATCATGTGATACGCTTATCGTATATACCTGCATATAAACCCAACATTTTTTTTTTCTTTTTTTTTTTTTCTTTTTTCAATTTTTTTTTTGTAAACATCGATTGATTCTTTTAGTTCTACTTGTTCTTCTTCTTCTTCTTCTTACTATTATTATACTGTCTTACTGTCTTATACCCATGTCTGAATCTACTCAAACTACTACTACCGTGTACGACTACGAAGAAGTCGCCAAGCACAACTCTCACGACGACTTGTGGGTCATTTTAAACGACAAGGTTTATGATATCACCAAATATATAGACGAACATCCAGGTGGAGAAGAAGTCATATTGGATTGTGCTGGTCAAGATGCTACCGAAGCTTTTGATGATATTGGTCATTCCGATGAAGCTACTACTATTTTGAAGGATTTATATTTGGGTGATTTGAAGGGAGCACGTATGCCTAAAGAAAAGAAAGCCGCTAAGAAGACTAACGATGGTACTGAATCTCTTGATGGGGTGATGAATTATCCTTTATTGGCTTTGGCTATTTTGGTGTTGGCATTGATATTTTATTATTTTAATCAGTAGAGTATTTTGTTTGTTTTTAGATAATATATGGTGGGAACTACCCGAAGGGGATAATTCGTAATGAATCAACTATAGAGGAGGCCGAGTGGGCCTATTGAAGTGTCCTTGGAGAGGGGGGGGGTAGGTAGGTCACGAAGAACCCAAAGGGTTCTTCTTCTCTTTACTCTCTCTTGCGCACCCAAAGGTGGGATTCCTCTTTTTCACTGCACCTGTTGAACATCAGCAAAAGAACCCCAAGGGGTTCTTTACCAACGCCCATCATTGGACGTACTCTGTCTGTTCAATACCCTTAATGGGCCCCCTTCTCAGAATAAGAACCCAAAGAGGTACTTCTTCATTTTCTTAGTCTCAATGACGTCCTCCCCCACCACCCCCTAGCGTAAGCACAATCCCTGCCAATCTGATTGGATCAACAGAAAATTAACCGACCGTCCAACCGCCAACCGCCAACCGCCAACGGCCACCACCACCAAAAAAAAAAAAAAAAAAAAAGACACGCCGTTTTAAATTTTAAACGAGCCAAAACTAAAACAATGGCTGCTAATTTCCTGGGATATTTCTACCCAGCGCTTCGAGTGGCGAGAGAAGTGGGAAGGGTAGTTTAGGATGTTAGGATCTACCAAAAGAGAGAGTGAGTGAGTCACATACCAAACGGTGTGTTATTGTGCCCTTTCGGTCCCGGACCCTTCCCAATGGCTCTGGATAAACCCAGCTACTTTTCAGACAGGTAGGGTATTATGCTCTGGTCTGTTCCCCCCATCTTCTTCAATTATCATTTCCGATATCTCCCTCTTATTTTTTGGACCTGGTCTGTTTTTTTGTGTTGTGTCCACTATAAGACGTGTCAACCACCACCACCAAGTCAATAAAAGTATGATGTGAAAGTAAATCATATCTATACAAACCTATTGAAGACTTTCACAGATGGTTAATAAATCCTTTGGACAGAGATTACCTCCATAGGTCTGTTTTTGGATCATGAAAAACTAACCCTTATATAACCAACATTAGTTTTTTAAACTACTCTCTCTCTCTTTTTTACAAAGGGAGATATATATATAACGGTAAAAATGTTGTTATTTGTAACCTGATAATATTAGACAATAAGAATTAGATTGGAAAACTCATCAACTTAGTGCACCACTGTACTTTGACTATATGTTCAGGGAGGAAGAAGCAGAACCCTTCCAGCTCTTTATTGTTCCAGCAGCCAAACTACCGGAATACATGTCAATCTGAACCAATTTACAGGGTGGGATGATAAGCATTAGCCACACCTACACCCACACCAAACAGACCAGAATCAAAATACACACATACACACATACACACCCGCCTTATCAAACGTTTTTCCCGTCCTTGTATTGTCTCCCTATCACTCTACCATTGTTCATTGAAAGGAGAGTGGCGTGGTGAAAAACGGGTTCAAGGAACAATACGCGTCTATTGTTATCGCTGGAATTATTGACAGTTGGTACACGACCACTTCTTGCTAAACCCGTTACCCTACCTTTACGGTATTTTTTTCTCTCTCTTCTCTCTTTGGTTCAAGCCTTCCACTATCAACCAACACCCGATTAGAACCATTTTTACTTTAGTATTGCTGCTCACTAGTGTTTAGTACTGATATTCCTTACCACTGCTGCTGCTACTGTTACTACTGCTACTCCAAATAGACTAACTATCCAACGATGGACTTTGAAACTCGAGAAGACGTCAATGGTATCAGACTATCATGGAATTCACTTCCCAAATCAAAATTACAACACGAAAGAAATGTCATTCCCTTAGGTTCATTATACACTCCACTCAACAACAAGTCCAATTTTCCAGTGCAAGTCCTCGACCAGACCCATTTGGTCAGTTGTCGTTCTTGTCGGGCCATTCTCAACCCGTTTGTTTATTTAAATAATGAAATTTGGACTTGTCAATTCTGTCAAGGGTCAAATCAATTACCACGAACATTTGATGAAATGGGTCAACCAATGTACCCCCCCAGTCTTAATCAAGAATTCGCCACTACTATAGAATATCAGACTGGTAGATTGAGTAGTTTACCTCCCATATTCTTTTATATTGTCGATACGTGTTTTGCTGATGAAGATATCGAAGGAGCATTTGCTACTTTAAAAGAAAGCTTGATTACTTCTTTAAGTCTCTTGCCGGAAAATGCCCTTTTAGGGTTTATATCTTTTGGTAAACATGTCAAGATCCATAATTTAGGTTCAAATGATAATATCAGTTATACATTTAATGGAGCTAAACATTATACTTTAGAACAAATCCAATCTTCATTAGGGTTGTTATCAACAGGGTTGTCTACTGCTAATACTGCTAATACCACCACCGGCACTACCGGCTATGAACATATCATTGGTCCCATTGCAAGGAAATTCCTTCAACCAGTCAATATCATTGAATATCAATTAACCAATATCATTGAGAATCTAGTAGCTAATAAATTCCCCCATGCAGAATATACCGAAAGACCAGAAAGGGCCACTGGATCAGCAATAAATATCGCCAGTTTGTTACTCCGTGCCATCTTGGGTGATCATATCACCACTACCGGAGGTCATTTATTGGTGTTTATGGCGGGGGTATGTACTTTAGGTCCGGGGAAAATTGTCGATCGATTATTGAAGGAACCACTTAGGTCTCATCACGATGTTGAAAAAGTCCTTCATGCCACCTTACCGCCCACGCCAAACATTTCTTCCAAAACTAAATCAAATCCTTCCTTATTTAAAAATGCCAAAAAATTCTATGCCGAAATCTCGAAAAATTTAATCAAATTGGGATTAAGTTGTAATTATTTCATTGGAAGTTATGATCAAGTGGGGTTATTTGAAATGGACGAAGTTTGTTACAAGACTGGAGGAGTGGTGGTATTGAGTGATTCATTCAGTACTGCCATATTCAAACAAAGTTTTGTGAAATTTTTCCAAAAGCAACAAGAGGATGAAAATACCTTAGATATGGGATTCAATGCCACTTTAGAAATTAAAGTGCCTCACGATTTAAAAATTGAAGGATTGATAGGTAATGCCACCGCATTACCATTCAATAAAACCGTGAACCAAAATGAACGAATGATAAGTTCATTAGATGCAATTGGTGAAGCCAAAACCAATTCATGGAAATTATGTAATGTAAACCCCCAATCTACCTATGCCATCTATTTTGAAAAATTAGACAGCAATACCAATTCTACCACCACCGCAGGCACCACCACCACCGCCATTCAATTCATTTTCCATTATCAGCATCCCAATGGAGAAATGAGATTGCGAATCACCACCATCCCCATCAATATCATCCCCGATTCTGACCCCATAAATCTCGAAGCGGGATTTGATCAAGAAGCAGCAATAGTATTGGTGGCACGTAAGGCAATCTTTAAACTCCAGCCAGACAAACAACTAATCATCACCACAAATACCTTGATCAAACAATTGGATCAATTATTGGTGGATTTTTGTAGTAGGTTTGCCATATATACCATGGGACAAATTGAATCATTCCGTCTATCTTCCACCTATGCATTCTTCCCCCAATTCATGTATCATTTAAGAAGATCTCCCTTCATTAATGTGTTTAATAATTCCCCCGATGAAACTAGTTATTTAAGACACGTGTTTATGCATGAAGACACCTCCAATTCATTATTGATGATCCAGCCCACCTTGTTATCTTTTGATATAAACCAATGGACAGGAGCTGGCAATGAACCAGAACAAGAACAAGAACCAGAACCAGAACCAGAACCGGTATTATTGGATTCTTTAAGTTTGGGACATTCCAAGATCTTATTATTGGATACATTTTTTCAAATTTTGATTTATCATGGTAAACAAATTGCCAATTGGAGAAAGGCGGGATATCATGAACAACCCGATTTTGAATATTTCAAGAGATTTTTAGAAGCTCCCAAGCGAGAAGCGATGTTGTTATTGATGGATAGATTTCCCTTGCCTAGATTTATCGATTGTGATGAAGGTGGTTCACAAGCTAGATTCTTAATGGCGAAAATAAACCCTTCCACTAGTTATTCTACCGCTGGCCACTTATTTGAAACTGGTCAGAATGATTGTATTGATGTATTGACTGATGATTCAAGTTTACAGAAATTTATGGAAAATGTTCAGAAATTAGTAGTTAATAAGAAGAAGTAAAAGTAGGGAGTATAGTACATATAGACATATAGAGATTTTTTTTTTTCAAACTAATTAACTTCCTTCCTTTCGTTTGGCTTGTTTGATAGCCCGTTTTAAGAAATGACTTTGGGTATCCCTTACAGTCTCATCTTCCTCCCCTGCCAACATATTCACATCTTCATCCTCCTTCTCTCCATCTCCATCCCCATCTCCATCACCATCATCATCATCATGTCCAGTATCTTTGGGAAAGATCTTCACATTCTCATTACATACCAAATGCTCCTTCACCGATCCAATCAACTCTCCATAATCATCAAAGATTAAATCAGTACCCACGAGTGATTTCCAATTCGTTTCAAAGATTTTCCCATCGATAATAGCAGAAGTATTCACCACGTCGTTATACTCCCTCCCTGGTGCACCACTTCCAGCTGCTGCTGCTGCTGCTACATCGACTGAACTCGCGGCGTTGTTGGATAGTTTGATTAATGGATTAGGATGATTTATGTCGGTGAATTGGAATTGTGCCGATGGTTTAATGACATTGATTTTTGATCTGGGGGTGGCGGTGGTGGTGTTTTTGGCTGGGATACTTTCTTCAAATCCTTCCTTCTTACCAAACATTGGTATATCTATGGTAATATAGAAATTCTAGGTGGGGTGTTTCAAAGTTAGTATATATATATAATTTATAGAAGATAGATAGATAGATAGAAGATCTATATTTCAGTACGTACTTCGAATTCTTCACTGTTTGTATTTCCTTCTGACCCAGTGGCCAATTCGGTAACTGTTTCCTTATTGGTCTCTGGTTGCTCCTTGTTTTTCATCTTCTTCATCTTCATCTTCTTCTTCAATGCTGCCTCGGCGTTACGTTTCTGGATATCTTCATTAGAACCAGCTTCTACATCAATAGTAAAATCCCAATTCATTTCTTCTCCATTTGTCAAAAATTCACAATTCCCATTCATGACAAGTTTCCATGGGGGTGGCGGTTGTTCACTCCTGACGTATTTCGATACCGAACAAGCACCGGACCGGATCATCGTTTGATTATCATCAATATAATCAGTCACCGAATTTAAATCCAACAATACAGAACCGAGAGCAATACAAGTAGCAGCATGAGTAACCACCAATAAATTCTCCACTTGGGGATATTTCGCTTCGAAAATGGGCACAAACTTCAGCCAAAACAACTTACACCGGTCAAAAATATCCTCAAAGGATTCCCCCGTGACTTTGGGCCATACCTCCACTTCATAATCCCTGTCCCAACCTTCTTGACCTATCAATACCCCCGGTTTGAAAAATGGGGCGAGTTGGTCATAGTTTGCCGGAATGGGTTTGGTGGCTCGCTTGCGACGAAACCATTCACCCACCCCACGATCAATTGCCACTGGTACACCCAACATCTCCGAAATGGGCTCACAGGTCTCGATACACCTATAAAACGGCGATGATAATATGAATTGGGGTCGGTCTAGGATGGGTAAGGAGGTGAGATAGGCTGCTAGTTGTTTTGATTGGACTTTTCCATGGGGAGCCAAGGGTGGATCGGAATCTATGCCAGTGGGGTTGGCTGGATGGGGTGGTGGTAACCAATTGGCTCTGTAGCCGTGTCTGGCGAGATAGACTTGTTTAATTGTCATGATTGGCGGTGGTGGTGGTGGTGGAGTTAGTGGTGGAGTTAGTGGTTAGTGGTTAGTGATGGAGTTTTGTTTTGGTTTGTTTTTTCTCGGTGGAATTTTTGAAATTTGTGAAAATTTACGTTTGAAGAGAAACTGATTAAACAGACTTTGGTTGAGGATGTTGAGGATGAGTATGATGACCGTCTTTGTCTCTGGAGATGAGAGAGTAAGCAATCATTGAGAAGAAGAATCAGCTGTACAAAATTTTTTTTTGAAGTGAAATGGAAAGTCGTTATCCACCAGTTACAATATGACTCAACCATCATCACATGACCCTCTTGTCATATCTATACCCCTTCATTTAGCTGTGCTTGTGTTTTGAGGTGATGGCTTCTAATCTCTAAAGCTAAGCTTATCCTACTGCAACACCTCTCCTCTCAATGAACGGCTTGACATGCCGTCAATAAACGGGTCACATCCCCCGGGGTGTTGGGGGCCAGAGCATAATTAGGCTCAAACTACTACTAGCGGAACCACATCCGAAACATTACACAAATGTCAATTACACAAATATCAATTTACCAATTCTCTTTTTTTTTTAAATTAGTTAAATATACAGATAGAGGGATAGGAAGGGAGGCAGGCAGGCAGGTAGGCAGGTAGGCAGGAATGGGTGAGCAAGATTAAACTAACATTTCTAATGGGTTTTCAATGATTCTCTTTAATTCCTTAATCCATTCACCACCAAGAGCACCATCGATAACTCTATGATCAAAAGTACCAGTAATGGTGATGACATCTTCAAAGACAAATCCTTGTTCATTGACATCGGAAGGAACCGCCTTCTTTTCAGTAGTACCTATGGCAACAATAGCAGATTGTGGTGGGTTGATGATGGAGGTGAAAGCAGTCACGGCTGGGTTCATACCCAAATTAGAAATACAAATGGTACCACCCAAATATTCTTCTGGGTTTAACTTACCAATCTTGGCTCTCTTACCTAAATCTTTAATTTCGTTGGAAATTTCTCCTAATCCTTTAGTATGAGCATCTTTAACAATTGGAGTGATTAATCCAGTTGGGGTAGCGACCGCAACGGAAACATCAACATTCTTGTATTGTCTAATGACCCCTTGTTCACCCAACCAAGCAGAATTGACTTGTGGCACTCTAACACTGGCCTTGGCAATGGCTTTGATTAATAAATCATTGACTGATAATCTATATCTTTCATCAGCAGAAGCATTCAAGGAAGCACGCAATTTCAATAATTTAGAAACGGTAATTTGTGATTGAATGATGTATGATGGGGATTGTTGAGTGGATTGTAATAATCTCGAAGCAATGACGTTTCTCATGGCGGTGATTGGGATGTCTTCATAAGAAGCACCTGGGGCAGCAGCGGCAGCTGGAGCAGAAGCAGCAGGAGTAGCGGCAGCGGCAGCAGCTGGTTGGACACCTTCAAGATCCTTGGCGACGATTCTTCCACCTGGACCAGAACCTTTAATACCCTTTAAGGAAATACCCTTTTCTAAAGCAATGGTCTTGGCAAATGGAGAAGCAATGATTCTGTCAGTAGAAGCAGCAGCCTTCTTAGCTGGAGCAGAAGAGGTGCTGGCAGCTGGAGAAGCAGCAGGAGCTTCTTCCTTTGGAGCTTCAGCAGCAGCAGGAGCAGGAGCAGCAGCCTTGGCACCTTCACCAGCATCAGCTAAAGTGAAACTTTCAAAAGCAGCAACATCATCAGCATCTTCAACATAGACAGCAATTGGTTTACCGACAGGAACATCCTTAGCACCAGCATCCATCAAGATCTTGGCTAAGAAACCTTCTTCTTGGAATTCGAAATCCATGGAAGCTTTATCGGTTTCTATTTCCGCAATGGCTTCACCGGGAGATAATTCGTCACCAACCTTCTTGGCCCAAGAACCAATGTTACCTTGGGTCATAGTTGGAGACAAAGCAGGCATGTTGATGATAGTATGTTCTGGGAACTTACCTGACGAGTATAATCTTGCCAATTGTAAGAATGATGGGGTGGTGGTGGTGGTGGTAGTTCTAGCCATGGCTCTCAAGGCCATGGCAGAAGATCTAGATGCAACAAATAAAGCAGACATAATTGAGGAATGTATTTTTATCTATGGAAGAGTACTAACAGTGATATAGTCGTCTAAGTATTTCCCAACTGTAAACTGGTGGACAGAAGAACAAGAAGAAGAAGAAGAAGTAACTGGTAAGTACTAACTGGTAGTAAATAGTGGTAGTGTCTGTGTGGTGAAATTAAATTTTTTTTTCTCTCTCTCTTCGAAAACCGACGCATCAATGTGTTCCGTTCGGATGTTAACTACCGCGTATCACGTGATTACTATTGGGGTTTCTTGTATACCAATACATACATACTACTACTAGTCCTACAAGACTCTATAAAAGACATCCACTATTGCTGTTATAATAATTCTTACTCACTTTACCTTCATCTCTTCTCCCATGGCTGTCAAATAAACTGGTGACATCGGCGAAATCTTCCTTTAAACATTGATCTTCATAGATCACTTCCACCGCCTGATGTTTAATTAAACTATCTTTGGCTGTTTGCCACGAATAA
The DNA here is from genome assembly GCA_030582855.1 of Hemisphaericaspora lyxosophila. NCBI lineage: Eukaryota > Fungi > Ascomycota > Pichiomycetes > Serinales > Debaryomycetaceae > Hemisphaericaspora > Hemisphaericaspora lyxosophila. The sequence continues at coordinate 18,269 of JAJMHC010000051.1, forward strand.
CGAATAAAGCCAAAACACCAACCAAATACCTTATCCACATGCGAATTTAACCATTTACTAGTATTGGGATCACTAGGATACCCCGACCCAAGCTTATCATCATTCAATACTGCAATATTCCTATTGAAATATTCCACATTCAAATCACGAGTCACCTTTGCCACCACCGAGGCAGCACTCACAATGGGATAGATACTATCGGCCTTCTTAGCTACCGTGATATCTATCTCGGGGAAATACCTTTTCAATTTCGCTTGATAACTCACGGGAGGACCAACAGTATCAACAAATATCTTAGTCACGTTAACTCCCGTGGCCAATACTTGTTTAATGAAATTTATAGTAGCATCATGTGCTTGTTCATTTAAATTATATGCCCCTTGTCCATTGACAGATTGTAACATTCCTGAGGAAATATCTTTCGCCGTCATAGTAGTGGTGGCATATCCTACATTTTCATGCAATTCGTGTTTATCCTCCTCGATCAATTTAAATAATTGTAATCGTTTAGTATCTTTTAACACCTTGGAATCAGCAAAGCCATATTTTGTCTTTAATTTGCTTTGATATTCTTCTAAACAATATGATAATCCATACACCATCGGTCCCAACACTGGACCTCTCCCTGCTTCATCTACTCCTAATACCACCCTTTGTTGGGGATTTTCCAAGATGATTTTAGGTATTGGCGAATGATAAGTTGAGGTGTTGAATTGGAAGGGGTTGACAATGGTGGTGATTGTGGGAGGAAGCCATTCTTCTTCAACCTTTCTCTTTTTCAATGAAGTTGATTCTTCGGGGGTTGTTTCTTCGAGGGTTGCTTCTTCGAGGGTTGATTCTTCAGCCAACTCTGTAGCTGCCCTTTTAACTCCTTTAGTCGTCTCCTCAGTCGTCTCTTTAGTCGTCTGTTCACTAGGTTTCTTAGTCATCGCTTCACTAGTCATGGTTAGCCAAATGATAAAAAATGGAGTTTATTATTGAAAAAAAAAATATATATTCAAACGCGTCTATAATAATTCTATCAATCTATTTACATACAAGGTCTCTCTCTCCCTCTCTCTCCCTCCCTCTCCCTCCACCTCTCCACCCTACAGCAACTCCCGTTTCACCAGTTCATAAACAACAAAGGTAATACAACTAGCAGGAACAACACGTAAAAGATTCGCACTCAACCCCTTATAAAACCCTCTAACTTTACCTTCATTAACCCATAAACTCGTAACTATCGACTTAATTGAATGATGTCCAGTATGTAGGTTCTGCAATTGGGATCGTACAACTTGGGTAGGGTACATGACTACCATACTGCATATCTTCGATATCGCCGATATATAAACATACTCCAACGTATCTAACCTATCACCATCACCATGGCCATCACCATTGGCATGGATATTTTTTAAACTATCATAGATAGTAAATTGTAAACTCCCCTGTAGCACCGAGAACAACCCGGGGATGGTCCCCTTCCAAAAACTAGCTATTCCCTCATGTTTAATCATATCACGAACCCCATCAACCACCGATTTATAAGCACGGGCATCATGTCTAGAACTGCCCAATATTCGAGTCTTGAGCACCCAGATGGGATTAGTGAGCAAGCCGGTGGATATACCCGCTAGAGAAGAACTAATAAAATAATTTGCCGAATTATTTCCCGTGTCGATGACTTTTTTGAATTCGGCATAGTTGGTGAAATAGATTCCCCAGGCGGTGACATTCCCGATTAGATTAGGGGTGATTCCTCGATAATAACTCTTGAAATAGGACAGAAGTCTGCCGCCGCCATTGACACTTGCATCATGGTTTAGTTTCTGGAGGATGGTCAAGATGGAATTAAATGGTTGCTTTTTGATGCTGGGGACATTATGCGAAAGTTGTAGTCTGATCTTGATTACATCTAAGGGATGGGTGACGATGGTAGTCATAAACCCGGCAGATAGTCCAGATATGAATTCTATCTGACGTGAAGAAAACCTCCTCCTAGGTTGTTCTTCTTGTTCATTGTTGTTCGGCATAGTTGTGGAGCATAGTCATTCTGTAGAAGAAGAGGAGGAAGTTGCGATCCGGTTTTTGATTTTTCGATGATGCTAATGAGGATGAGTAAGTGAATGAATGGAGCCCTTTAAGGAAGTGGGGTATAAGTGGTGGTGATACAGTTATTAGAAGAGTGTTACATACCACCACCACCACCACCCTCTGTCCTACCCGAGAGCACAAATAACTACATAATCTACAGAAATCCAGGTTATTTCACAATATGAATTATATTTAACAATCTATGTACAATAAACTTCTCTCCCCCTCTTTTTTATCTCCTATATTTCTCTCTCTCCCCCTCCCTTCTTCCCCTTCTCTCTCCAACTCTAAGCAGATGGGAATGGAGACAATAAGCTGAATATAGATGGCTTATTAGAAGTATGTAACCAACCTAAATACAAAACAAAAGGAATGAATCCATAATGAGCAACAGTTTGGGAATAGTCTAACAATTTAGAGATTCTCTCTTTGGATTCATCAGACAAAGTGAATTGATATTTGTTAACAGATGAGTCGGACATGGTATATTGTTTGTTTACTTAGCAGTTATAACTTATAGTTACCAGTTAGTGGACGTCTATTGGCGGTTTGATGTCAATTGATTTTCCATAAAGTGAAAGTGAAAGTTGGAAAATTTTTTGCGGGAGGAAGAAAGGTGTTACCCGGAAGAAAATAATATGGCGCTACCAAGGGTCCAGTTATCAAAAAGGATATAACCGAAATCATCGCCTTTTAAGAACTATTTTCAAACAATTATTGTAAACCATATTATTACTTCTTTCTGTGTCTTTTAACCATGGAAGCTTTATTGAGGAAAGACTTCAACTTTTGGGGGGGGGGATTATTTTCCATGCTTATATCAACAACTTTAGAGTGGTGGTTGAAGAGTTCCATAAGACAAGTAAAATTGAGAGATATGGTTCTCCTCTTTTAAACAAAGTACTCCATCCTTTGGAAAGTTCCAAAGTTTCCCGCATGGCCAATATCAGAGTGTCCCCTGGTTTTTTTATTTAACTAATATATATATATATATACTACCCAACTATAAATGGGGGGCACCATTCAACTCACTTGTCAACTTATTCATAATCTCTTCCACCGGTAAGTCTTTATCCATTTGATAATAATTCTCCCCTGCCAAATAGAATCCAATATCTTGCAGGTTAATTTTCATTTTCAACTCCTTGTATGCATTATACATATATCCATACGATGGTAATTCATCACCAAGGTATTTGTTCTTGTCTAGCATCTCTTTTATGAATGGCGTGACTATAGTTCTTGCATTCTTCCCCAGAATAGAATTTATCATCACTGTGGGTGATCTAGTGGGTTCAGTTATGACTCTTCTATAGAATTTATGAGTGGTGCATTCGGGAGTACTCAAGAATGCGGTGCCGATTTGCACACCAGCAGCACCGGATTCAAGATAATATTTCACCGTTTTCGAATCATAAACCCCGCCAGCCGGGATTAGATAAGGCACCAGGGTTGATGATTTGGTGTTTAGATATGACATCAGTTGTGCAAATAATGCATGAGTAGATAAGTTTTCATCGTCATCTCCATATTGTAAAAAGTTCCCCCGATGTCCACCTGCTTCATATCCTTGTAAGATAATTCCATCAATTCCCAATTCATACAAATGAATAGTCTCAGACAAGGAGGTAGACGAAACAAATACCATGATATCATGATCTTGTAATTGTTTAATTGTATTCTGGGAAGGGAAACCGAAATGAAAGCTAATAATCTTGGGGTTTAATTCAACAAGAGCATCAATGAACCCCGGGGTGGTTTCAAACAGCTTGAACGAAACATTGCCATTCTTAAACGACACCGAATCAATCGCTGCTACCTCTTCTTCTTCTTTATTCTTCTTCTTCTCATCAGATATCACACCTTTATATAACCTCTTCCAATTGACAACTTGTAATTCATTAGGGGGAAGATATATATCATGACAGAAGAAATTCAAATTCACCACATTCTTCATGTTGGCACCAGTCAATTGTGAGCTATATTTATTCATAATACTACCCAATTTATCAACCGCTTCTTGTCCTTTACTGAAATCAATAGCGGCTAAAGGAATAGATCCTAATCCTCCATAATTGGTAACTTTCGAAGCTAACTCAATCGTCGATACTCCCGCCATGGGAGCTTGGAAAATTGGGTATTTGATACAAAGGCGTTCAAGTAGTTGTTTACTGGCGGTTTTCATGTTTGGTGTTTAATGTTACTTACTTTTGTTTAGACTTAACCAGATCTCTCTCTCTCTTTCTGTGTGTCTGTCTGTCTGTCTATATAGCCAGTCAACAAGAGTAGCCGTGGAAAATGATATTTGGGGATTACTAATTTCGACAGAGTAGTGCGGGAACCAATATCACCCCACAATAATTACCATTTTACTAATTAATGGTAATTATTACTTGCTACTATCATATGAAAGTTGAAAAAACGGATAAACGGAGAGAGAGAGGGAGAGAGCAGGGGGAACGATATTGCCATTGGGTATTTATTATGCTTACTAATTCCCTCTCTTCATTTAATTGGGGTCCCATTTTTGGTAATTTTCTTGGCTAAATATTTTGCACCCAAAGGGTCTTTACCAAGAATTAAACCTTACTAATAATGTCTTCAAACAAAGCGTCATTACTATATATATATATACTAAAACAAACCTCATAACTAGACATACTTATCGGTTTCCTTCTGGAGATAATCCCAAATCTTTTCATTTCCTTCATCATCTTCCAAATCCTTTCTAATAAATGAAGGAACCCCAAAAGAAATACTATGAGAACGATTCTTAACATCTGGAGAAAAGGCGGCAAATAATTCAGTATAGGCACCAAGTCTTCTGTCATAAAGCATCACATTGCTAACCACTTTCATAAACCCGCCAACGTGTCTTTGTAATTCCGTCTTCAAAAACCCAGGACAAATAGAAGAACTAATGACATTTGGAGCGTCTTGATGCTTCAAGGGCCAAGTTCTAGCTTGAACAACATTTCCTGCCTTACTTTGTCCATAGATGATTTGTTTATTGCTGAAGGAGAAATTAGTCATGTTGTCAAAATTCAAATCCCCCCAATTAAACCCTCCCAATGGGGACAGGAGATGACCGGTGGAAGCAACCCAAACAATTCTCGATTCTCCCTTTTTGTTAGTGTGGGAGGTTTTGATAAAAATAGGATCTAATAATCTTTGTAACAAGTGAGGTCCAATGACATTTGTACCCAATTGTAATTCATATCCTTGTTTAGTCTTGCTTCCTCCTGGAGGAGTCATTACACCAGCATTGTGGATGATAAGATCAAGACGATCTTCCTTAGAGAGGAATTCCTCGACTGCAGGTTTGATTGAGGTCAAATCCCCCAAATCACATTGAATGAAATGAATATCTCTATTGGCTTTGCTATATTCTTTAGCTACTTCTAATTGAATTTGTTCAATGGCCTTCAAGGCCTTGTCTTTACTACGACACAAAGTATAAATCTTAGCATCAGTCGAACCAGCCAAGGATTTGACTGTTTCATACCCCACACCAGCATTACCCCCGGTAACAATCACCACTTTTCCTTCCATTTTTGGATATTGATCTTCTTTGAATTTTGGTTTTCCAGCCCAGAATCCATGAAGCGTTTGCCCCACGTCTGCCCAGGATAACTTAGGTACGATTGGTTCACTCATTATTTTGTATTGGTTCGCTACAAGTTGATATTACAAAAGAAGAGAGTGATATAAATTGGGGAAATTTATACTTTCCCCAATCTCACCAGCCACCCAAAGCCACTTTGGCCACCCAGCCACTCTTTACCCCCTTTTAATGGTTTGAAGAATAATTGAATGTCTTTTTTCCGGAGGGGGAGAGTATTTTTTCCGGAAGGATTATTGGTTGGTTTTTGCGGCACGGAACAATTAATGGTAATGTTCCGCTACCCGACAAGAGTTGATGTATATCTGTCTCTGTTATCTGATTAATCTGTCAGAGTGTGATTCAAAGTCATTTCATTCACACCGAGCAGATGTCACAAGAGAGTTCATAGGTGGGGTCGTCCACACCGAGGATTTTTTGGAACTGGGTTAGTTATTTTCTTTCGGTACAATTAGAGGTGGGAGGAATAGACACCGTTATATTCTCCCTTGCCTAATCCGTCAATTGATGCCCCCACCCTCCCCCAAAAGACTAAACATTAGTTCTGTCGAAATAAAGAGACCTCAGCAGCATTATGCAGCATATCAAGCATGGGGGGGGGGGCAGGGACCTTACTATGCTTTGTTTTATGTTGGAGAAAGCTAATAAAGAACAGCGGATCTACTTCTCCACATCACAAAAAAATATATATTGCTCACTCCTTGTCATACAGTAATCACATAATGCTCATTGGGTGTACACATCTAGAACGTGAGCACCAGTACCGTACCTTACCGTGCCGCATACTGAGACGGACATGGAAGATATCAGTCTTTTTGGATTATAATATATATTTTTCTCATTGGCGAGCTGAAAAATAATCACAACTGATCAATGGTATAATATGTTGCTCATATATATATATAGTCCCTGACACTCGAGAACATCCACCGATACATGATCTAGACCGCTGACTGACGCTTGCTTACATCATCTTGATCAAACCATCAGCTCATTACAACTATTTGTTTCTTTTGACCGCCTGAGATTATCCAATTTCTGTTAAACTGACTACTTAGTCATTCGTCGCTGTTCTATAAGCGCCATAAGCTCATGGGGTAGATTTCCTCTAAACTGCAAAAAAAAAACAAAAAAGAACCTAGAGATTCCTCTCTTCTCGGTTAATGATGACGCGGTATACACCCTAAAGATGTTCCATACACACTATATGGAACATCTTTAGTATAACTTAATTTGGTCACTGGAATGTAATTTCTTGACTAAGGATTCAACAAAATTAGCTGTGTGCCAATCTTGCTCATTGAAGAGAATAATATGCCACCATTGTCTGATCTGATTTTCGTTTAAAAAGGGCGTCATTGTCCGCTTGCCTTATTGTTGTACCACTTAACTTTATGGCTAGAGTCACTTATTTTAAAGTGAAAATTATTTTTTTGAAACCTGTTTGTGATCCCCTGGAGTTTAGCATTTCTTCCATTTGCTAGTGGTGGTTGTTTGGGCATTTCAAAAATAATGGGAGCTATGGCACTCGTCTCCTAGTTGAGGTGACTCTGGGCCTGGGTCCGTGATACTTATATCAATGATCTACGCAACCCTTGAAACATCCATACAGAAGAATATTCCCTGGTGCTCTCTGTCATTTATGCATAGTGAGCGATAGAACATCTGTGATTGGAGTCTGGGGCCATGAGATGGCAATCTCATTTCTTTTTGATCTACTTAATTGACCGTATTGGTGTCATAACCGGTGATGGAAATGCAACACCGCAATATCATTAACCAGCTTAGCCGTGTCATCGTGGTAACCAATTTCCTTCCTTCCTGTAGTGATCAATAAATGCCCCTGCTCTTTGAAACCATATTATAAATAGCACGAATAATCTTCTCTGGTTCCCATAACATAAATACCCTGAATCAGTTCATACCTACCCACTCGAATAAAACCACCACCTGGTGAAAAATAGTCAAAGAAAACAAAAAAAATGCCAACCTCTTTATTGACTATTTCATTTGTCATCTACTCAATTATTGCTCTCTTTGGCATCACAGATGCCATCTACTTATACAATCAGGACAAAATCACCAAACATGCCGATCCATTCCAATTCAGAATGTATAGCAACAATGTGCGATTTGCTACTTCAACTCCAGGCACCCTGGAAAAGCCCTGGAACCAACGTAAAGATGCTTGTGTTGCTGCAATGAAATCGCACTCTTGGGATATGCCCACCATTTTTGGTCTTCAAGAAGTTCTAGTTGACCAACTTAACGATATTAAAGCTGGACTTAACGCAAACACCACCTCCAATCCATGGACCCACTATGGATTTGGTCGTAATGATGGTGGCTGTTCTGGTGAATTTTCTCCCCTCATCTACAATACTTTAGAATGGACTTTAATTAACAGTGCTACCAAATGGATTAGTCTTACTCCCGATACCCCCTCCAGGTATCCTGGTGGTTCACATAATAGGATTATCACCATGGCGACATTTAACCATAGGAAATCTGGAACCTGGATTAATGTGTTAAATACCCATTTTGGATTAACCCAGGAAGAAAAAGAATATGGCTCAGAATTAGTGTTGAAATATGTCCTGGAATTGACCCAGGAGACTGGTTATCCAACTTTTGTCAGTGGTGATTTGAATGCAAATCACCAGACTGATACTTATAAAATCCTTGCTAAATCCTTAGTTGATACCAGTGTCGATGCCCTTGTTAAGATCAACACCAATACTACTACCTTTTCGGGATTCACTCCAAACAAGGCAGGAGATACTATTGATTACATTTTTGCCTCATCGGGAAATGTTATCACTGTCACTCGCCATGAGGTTTTGGACAATTGGATTGATGGTGAATTCAGATTTAGTGATCATAGACCGGTTGTTTCTACTTTCAAAATGGAACTTGTCAGCAAATAGACTGGATATTGTTATAGTACCATCCTGTTTATATTTCGTGTCTCCTTTATATAAAATGTCTCTATAAATAAAGGGCTAACCCTTTCCCAAATGTTACTTCATAAAACCAACCTTGAAGGGTAAGTCTGTAGAAAAAGTAACCAATTTTTTGAATACTTCTATAAGGTCCTGGGTAAGAATCTTTGATTTGAAACGTTATCGAACCTAGAAGCTTTACAAAACAGGAACATTAGTTTCAAAAAAAAAACCAGTTGGTAATATTGCTATAAACAACTACACCAAAAGTCCATAACTATAAGCAAGAGAGAGCCAGATTGTTGACTGGAAATCTCACCCAAGTCGAAAGTCGAAAAGTCAAAAAGTCTAGATATATTTATCGGTTTCCTTCTGGAGATAATCCCAAATCTTTTCATTTCCTTCATCATCTTCCAAATCCTTTCTAACAAATGAAGGAACCCCAAAAGAAATACTATGAGAACGATTCTTAACATCTGGAGAAAAGGCGGCAAACAATTCAGTATAGGCACCAAGTCTTCTGTCATAAAGCATCACATTGCTAACCACTTTCATAAACCCGCCAACGTGTCTTTGTAATTCCGTCTTCAAAAACCCAGGACAAATAGAAGAACTAATGACATTTGGAGCGTCTTGATGCTTCAATGGCCAAGTTCTAGCTTGCACGATATTTCCTGCCTTACTTTGTCCATAGATGATTTGTTTATTGCTGAAGGAGAAATTAGTCATGTTGTCAAAATTCAAATCCCCCCAATTAAACCCTCCCAATGGGGACAGGAGATGACCGGTGGAAGCAACCCAAACAATTCTCGATTCTCCCTTTTTGTTAGTGTGGGAGGTGTTGATGAAAATAGGATCTAATAATCTTTGTAACAAGTGAGGTCCAATGACATTTGTACCCAATTGTAATTCATATCCTTGTTTAGTCTTGCTTCCTCCTGGAGGAGTCATTACACCAGCATTGTGAATGATAAGATCAAGACGATCTTCCTTAGAGAGGAATTCCTCAACTGCAGGTTTGATTGAGGTCAAATCACCCAAATCACATTGAATGAAATGAATATCTCTATTGGCTTTGCTATATTCTTTAGCTACTTCCAATTGAATTTGTTCAATGGCCTTCAAGGCTTTGTCTTTACTACGACACAAAGTATAAATCTTAGCATCAGTCGAACCAGCCAAGGATTTGACTGTTTCATACCCCACACCAGCATTACCACCAGTGACAATCACCACCTTTCCTTTTAAACTAGGGTATTGATCTTCCTTAAATTTTGGTTTTCCAGGACAGAATCCATGAGGAAATTGTCCCCATTCCGCCCAGGATAATTTAGGTACGATTGGTTGAGACATGGTAGCAGTATTTGTAAGTAGTTAATTACCATGAAAAATAATGGTGTCTGGGATAGCATAGTGTGTTAGGCCTGATTATATATATATATATATATAGATAATAGGTGGAGTGAGCTACCAAGCGCATAAACATTATATAATGACGGAGCGGAGCGGATGACTCACGGCCCCAAGCTCCCGATTACCCGTCAGCCGTCAGCCGCCAACTGTCAACTGTCAACTTCAGAAAGGCACCAAACTTCAATCGGTAAAGATAAGGGAACAATTGAGCTATCACGTGGGGTGGCGGTGGCTTTTAGTAGTCTAGTCGATTTCAGTTTGGCTGGTGATCAGGGAATATTAGTATGTAGGTTGGGTGTTGTGTTGTGTGTTTCGGAGTATGAATTATCAGACTATTCATATTTTCATATCCACTAATCTGGCTTCTCAAATGGTGGTGGTGGCGGTGATACTTATCATTCAAGAATTCCTACCTGCATCACACCATCCCCTTAACAACACCGCCATCAACACCATCAGCACCAACAAGAAGACGAACTCAAAAATAAGCGCAATTCTCCAAAGCGCAAAATTGAAAAATTGAAAAATCTTTTTCTTCAATTTCAACTTCAACTGATTAAGTCTATCACCCTTCTTCTGACCACCACCACCACCACCACTACTACTACCACCACTACTACTACCACCAACCGAGTGACGATGTTACGAATACAGCAGTTGTACAAGAGGATAACACCGAGAACACTTGCTCTCCGCTATCAATCCTCCTCCTCCTCCTCCTCCTCCTCCAAGGCCACTGCCTTGACTTATCCCAGTAGAAAGAAACAAATCCATCAACAACATAATGATGTCAACTACCCTCCAGTAGATAAAATACGAAGCACATACCCCGACACTCCAGTCATGAGAGTGGGTGACTTTAGAAACAAATTTGAACAATTTGATTTCACTCAATTAGAGAATAAACGTACCAAAGAACAATATATCATCGAAGGTCGAATCACCAATATCAGACGATCAGGAAAAGCCATGTACTTTATTGATTTGGTTCAGGATGATCAGAGGATACAAATCATGGCCTCTAACAAACTTATGAATTTAGAGGTTGAACAATTTGATCGCCATCATCATTGGTTCAAACCGGGGGATTACATTAGTTGTTATGGACAAGCATCGGTTACCAATGTGGGTGAATTGACTTTGAAATTAATTAACCCCATTGAAATCTTATCGCCACGTCTACAAGAAACTGCCAATAAATTAAGCGACAAGAGTATTATTAATAATAGTCGAGTATTGAACTATTTAGTGAATGCAAAAGCCAAGAATCCCATTATAATAAAATCAAAATTAATTCAATCAATTCGTCAATTCTTCATCAATCGAGACTTTTTAGAAGTTCAAACGCCAATCATCAGTGGCGAAGGTACTGGTGCTAATGCCACTCCATTTATAACCCACATGAAAGGGGACATGACCTCTCCTTTACAATTGAGAGTAGCGCCTGAACTATGGTTGAAGAAATTGGTTATATCAGGATTTGAACGGATATTTGAAATTGGCACTAATTTCAGAAATGAAGGTATTGATCTGACTCATAATCCGGAATTCACCAGTTGTGAATTCTACCAGTCGTTTACTAGTCTACCCGAATTAATGAAAATAACCGAAGATTTATTCTTGTATATTTATAATGACTTGAAACAACAACAACAACAAGGAGGAAGAGGCATCGATGTTGATCATTTACTCCCATTCACAACTACCTTCCCCAAATATGAATTCATCCCCACTTTAGAATCAAAAACCAATTTGAAACTCCCTGCTGAATTAACGGCAGAGAATTTAATCGAATATCACCAGTCATTAAATCTCCCCGTCCCAGCCAACACCAACCCAATCTCGTTATTGGACAACCTAAGTGAAATCTACCTCGAGTCCATCAGTGAACAATACCCCAACACGCCAATATTCATCTATAACCAACCAGAAATCATGTCCCCCTTGGCCAAATCAACCACTGACCTGGAAAACCGACCAATTTCATCCCGATTTGAATTATTCATCAATGGCAAAGAATTCGTTAATGCATACGAAGAAGAAAATAACCCAAAGCGGCAATTTGAAAAATTCAAACTACAACAAGCTGCCAATATTGAATTCAAAGATGATGAAATGTTATTCCCCGATTGGGAATATGTTAAAGCTATGGAATATGGATTGCCGCCTACTGGAGGTTGGGGTTGTGGAGTGGACAGGTTGACGATGTTGATTAGTAAAGTTGACAGAATTGATAATGTGTTACCATTTGGAAACTTAAGAGACGTTAAGAAGCAGTAGCGACATATCATGTACATAAACTCACTTGTAAATAGAACATAGAACATAGAACATAGAACCTAAAGAAATGTTTTATTTTTAAAAATAAAAAGGGTGGTGTGGGGGTGTGGGGGGTATATATATAAAATCTAATTTAAGGCATTGTGACTGGGTACTTTATACCCTTGTCTCTTATTCAACCACTTACTTTTAGCTTCCACGAAGAACCTAGCAGAATTCTGAAGTAAATAACCACATGAACCAACCGCTCTGAACAATGACAAGATAGCCACTGTCCAAAGGATAAATGCAAGATATATATTGCTACTAGTGTCTCCTGGTTCATAGATTTGAACCATAGTCATAATAAAGATTAGATTTGCCATTAACCAAGTCAAAACCACCCTAGTTCTAACATCCTTGGCATAATCTTCTCCTTCCAAAGGTTGCTTAACTTGAATATTCTTCCCCACATTAACCTTTTGGTTCGATCTCTTTGATCTAATATTGTATAATGTTTCAAGGTATACTTCATCAATATTAGTATCCACCACCACCGCTTCAAATTCACCCTGGTCGTTCTTTTCAATGATATATTGGTTGGTTTTATCTTCGGTGGGGTTATTATCCCCCTTGGTACCCCAAGAAACATCATGGGTATTACAAAAGGCAAAGATCTGTAATGTACAGGTATATGAAGGAATCATCATGAAATATTGGAGGGATGAAGTAACCATATGCCAAGGATCCAAGTATAAGATCGACATTAGGGTATATAACCCATATGTCGACAATAAAGACACCACAATACTGATAAGAACATATTGTGAAGTGGCCCCCTTACCAAAATTCTCAATTGCCGTGAATACAAATACCAATCCCACCACAAAGGCATACAAGGCACACCCCGTCAATAGGATAATTAGGGTCTTGAAGATATTCTTGGAAGCATGGGGTCTATTACCGATGGAAGCAATGAACATGGAAGTCAACACACAAATGCAAATGTAATTAAAGATAGTAAAGATCCAAAATCCACCTTTCCCAAGACTTTTATAAGTACACAATGACCCCGTCAAGAAGTAAAATGTCAAATAGAAATTACTTAAGGAAAAGAAGGAAAACACCAAGGTAATGAATTGATAAAGGAATTCAACGTGTAACCAAAACTTCCTAGCGTATGAATGATCAGTAGCCCAGATCCTATTACAATTATATAATGAATATAAAGCAGCAAAGAAGGCCCCATTGATCCATCTTCTTCTTTGGGCTAAGAATTCAGCAATTGTTTCCGGAACATCGGTTTCACCCGTGGCCAGCTTAACAAACTTAAGCACCCAATTTTCATTCCTCTTGGAGATCAATTCCCAACAAAGAATACGATCTTCTGCTAAATACATATTAGCTTCAAAGAAATTGGTCTTGGTATTCTCTTTATCTTTATCATTATGAGTAGATAAGAGATCTTCTCCCTTGAAATAAGACGCCAAGGGTCCAGTACCATCGTCGTGATTTTTCAAGGCAATGTATCTATAGGCAGAAAGAGCCCCCGGTAACACTGAAATATAACCAAATAATGATTCTAAAGGTTTATCCAAAATATTTGACATTTTATATTCAAAATTTTGTGATGCCACCAAGGGGTTGATAAGGTTTTTCCAACCTTTGCCTTTCATGGCTTTAATTTCACCGGCGGCACCAGCTACGTTTGAATCACGATCAAATACTTTCCATAAATTATAAATGGCATGGTTGTCGGGTTTGGTACCCACATCCAAAAGAACAATTACATTGGGGTCTAATACTGGCGCAAAGGCATTAAATAACCACCGATGGGAATTAATCTTCTTTTGATTCAGCTCTTTCAAACAGAACAACACTTGTACCGGAGCAAGATTCTTTTCATCACCTTTAAATTTCAAATTCTCATCAATGGAGATCTGGGTAGTATATTCGAATAAATGAGCATTAACCTTTTGATTATTGACATATGGACGAGCCAAACTATCTTGATAACACCCAGTAGCAGTCAATAATTGTAATACCGATTCGTTGACTTTATTCCGTCCATCAGCCACGATAATCACTTGAATCTTTTTCCAACTATCTTTACCCCATACTTTCGATTTGTGTCTTGAACATAAATGAGCAATATTCTTCATCACCCCATGCATGGTCCTGGCAAAGGCATATTCATCCTCATTATACATGGTAATACAAATGACAATCTCAGTTTCTCGACCATATTTGGCTGCTCTTAAGGTGAATCCATTGTCGATGAAACTATCTGGCTCTGAAGTACAGGCAGTATATGTCATATTGGTAAATTCACCAAATGGTGATTCAACCCTGGTTAAAACCGCCTTTAATTCACTAGGGATGGGGTTTTCTAACACCAAATTACCAGTGCTTCCTGCCACTAATCTGATTTTCCTTTTGGTTACCTTTCTCTCTCCTTTATAAGGTACATATCCATTGTCGATGTTCTGCATAATGTTCCCGTCCAAGGAACTGGAAAAGTATTTACTTTCACCAACACCATATTCCCCATCATCATCGTCATTGTGGTTATTGGGCAAGTAGGAAGAACCACTATAGGCGGTAGAATCAGAAAACACCGATCTAGATTCATAGGTTCCCTTGGCATATTCATGCTGACTTCCACCAATAGTATCCTGGTCACCACTACCATCGTTACTATTTGCCTCAGCGAAGGTTTGTGGTGAAAAGATCGGTTGTGGGGGCTCTAAGAATCGTTCACTGCTAACAGTGCTTCCTCTGAATGAACGACGAGGGGATCCATGCAAACGAAGATCGATTTCTTCTTGATCGTCTTCAGCTTCTTCTTCGTCGTCGTCACTAATTACAATTTCTGTTCTTCTTTGTCTTCTGGGTGATTCTTGCGAGGTGTATTGGGCTCTTGGAGTAGCATGAGCGGAGCCAATGCCAGCATGTTTGAGGTTGGGTGTTATGGTGGGTAATTGTGGTCTATTATTAGCATGGGCTGTACTTCTAGCAAATATATTTGGTGATTGTCTTGTGTATGGAGATGGTGGTTGTTGCTGTTGTTGTTGTTGTTGTTGGGTTGAATTTGGAAATGCAGTGAACTGGTTGTCGTGGTCAACATGAATATGGTCATCGTCGTCGTCGTCGTCGTGGGTTTCTTCCAATGGCTGATATCTTCTTGGGGATGTTCTGTCGCTAGTAAAGGCAGCGTTAGGGTATGAAGGTCTTTGATGATGAGGAGTATCCATAAATGGATTCTCATCTCCTTGATCAAATGGATTCATGATTCCAGGAAAGTCGGCTAGATTAATTGGAGGAGAAACAGAAGAAGAAGAAGTGGCCTCTTCATCTGGTTCTTTTTCTCGGGTAGGGACTTTCTCGCTAGTCTTTATAAATAGCGGGAGACAAAGTGAAGCAGAGGTTTGGTGGTTTAAAGTGGATGTTTATATTTGTTCCCAATTAGGAAAAAGCCATACAAACTCGAGAATTTTTTTCTAAACTATACCGAAATGCTACCACACGTACCACACGTACCACCCAAGGTAGTTGTCACTTACCAGTAGGCTATTCTATCTTATGAGTGGCTAGGTATAAATCTACACAAGACTTTAAACCCAAATTGGGGTAACATTGTTGTTTGGTTAACCTTTGTCTTGTCAATGGATCGTATTCATGTTGTGCTAAATGTTGCCATAGCCAAGACTTTTCAAACGATTGTCCACTGGGGGTGATGACTGGTTCATGAAAGATGTGGAATGAAATAGGGTCACACAAGTAGTCAGGAGCTTCTCCTTCTACTTCTTCTCCTCCTTGTTGCTGTTGCTGCTGCTGTATTGCCGATCCATACCTAGTCTTGAACATTTCAACCAATTCTTTAATTTCTTTGTTATATTTCACTGCCAATTGATTAATGACATTGTTCATGAGATTCTTTTCAATGTCTTTACTGATAGTCTCTTGTAATTCTCGTTGATAGTTTTCTTGAAGTAAATAAATCAATTTATTAAAAAATGGATTTGAATTGGTTAAATTTTCTTCTAAATCAGCATCTCGTTTAAGTTCCTTGGCGGATAATATAGCTAAATAGATCTCTTGTGGTAATGAATAATGTTTATAACTCTTAGCTCTCGCCAATGATTTGCTATATGCCGATTGAAGCAATCTCAACCCCTTATCAACTTTATTATATCCATAAATTTGGGTCAAACCATGATAAAACATAGCGTCATAATTCGACCCCTCCAAATTCAAAGCAGTGGCACAATCATCACTAACCTTCTTCCATTGTTGTGAATTCATAGTCGACCCTTCACTGCTTCTTAAATGTTTATAATAAGCCTTGGCTCTCGATGAATACAATTTGGAATTCTGCGGTTCATTTTTGATGGCCAATGTGAAATAGTTGATGGCTTTGGAGTAGTCACCTTCCTCCATCAGCTCATCTGCTTTCTCTCGGTACAGCATGTGTGTGTTTTTTTTCGGTGTGTCTTAATAGTATGTTTTCAGTCGAACGGTGGAGGTGGATTCATCGATATTTCAATTTTCATTTTCCTTGCCCGATTGGGAGAATTAATTGATGGACTTATTTTAATTGCCATCACTTACACCACTAACACCACTTCCACCACCACCACTCGAAGGCAAGTATGAGCAACGAAGCAGTATCGTCGCCATTCTATCAACAGCCAGATGACTCCAGCTCATCACGGCTAAATGTCTCCAGCATTGGCTTCAACAATCTCCGAAAAACAACCACCCAATCCTCCCTGAGTTCATTAACCAGCTCCTCCACCAAAACCAACCCAATTACCCGATTGTTCACCAAGAACAAGTCACAGACAAGTATATCGATTCCACAGCCAGCGTCACAGCTACATATGAGCCTGGCTAAAGATGATCTGGATAGTGTGCTGTTTTATGACCATGATGATAGTTTTCTGACTATCAGAACCCAACAATCAAAGAAGAGCACTACCACTTCTTCTTCTTCTTCTTCGTCTTCTTCTGCGGCCGCTGCCGCTGCTGCCGCTGCTGTTGCTGCTGCCACCCCAACATCTTCCCGGTTCAGGATTCCTCGACCTAAATTGAAATTCAGTAGGAGTGGTAGTGGCAATAGTAAGCCAGATTTATCTATTCAAACATCAAAAAAGATTGTCAGTACTCCCATGATGGGTGATCAAACTTCAAATAGTCGAAAGAATTCAGTTTCTTCTCCAGTATCTACCTTTCATAGTTTATTCCACCGTTCATCACATGCTCAAGTGGTGGCATCGATAGATAGCCCTGAAGAATCTAAACTAAGCACGGTTCGTGCTGCCTTGTGTCTTTCATCAAACAATTCCAATTCGTATATTACCGATGTCGAATTTGCCTCAGTTTATAAATTCACCGATCCAAATTATTCTTTAGATGAAGTGGATAGCGGGGTGGCCATCACCATCAGTGCCGAACATGGCTCTTCCTTAGCTGAAATACATAGAAAACTACTGACACCAGCTGATCTGTTTATACAAAATAGATTACAGAAACATACCACTGCTACTACTACTACCACTACTACTACTACTACCCAACTACACTCATCCCCTAGTTCTAATGATATTGAAAGTTTTCGACAAAGGAATTCACAATTTTATAATCATTTGCTAATGATCCTACGTCCCTTATTCACTCCCAGCCTAAAGAATAATAATCTGCATCCATATCTAGGCCATTCCTTAGAAGAAATTGGAGATTTCATCAAGCTGAATTTCTTCAAACGAGATAATACTACTAGTAATACCACTACTAATACCACTAGTAATACCACCACCACCACTAATAATAATAATACCAACTCGCTTACCCTCGCCTCCTTTGAAAAACCCCTTAAATCGAAATCAAAAAACCCTCCCGCCAATTCATCTTCCACTTCTCTAATATATGATGAAGAATTCAGTTATTTTCAAGCCAGGGAGATTTCTCAAGATTTATTAATGTTCTTCATCAAGTGCATGAATATATTCAAAGCTGATTATTTCAAATCGATAGACGACTCCAAGGGAACTAATGAATTAATTAGACCTTGGTTAAAAGTATCTAATTGCTGGCAATATTTTAATCAAAAAATCAGATTCTATATCTTGATTATCTTTTATCCCTTCCAATCCAGCCTGTATGAATTTTCATGGCAAAATATTGATATTGATAGTATGTTATTGTATTCATTTCGAGAAACGATAATCATCCCCTTCTTACTTGAACGCAAACAAAAACAAGAAATAGAACAAGATATCAATAGCACAAACATAAATGATGAACAAGTGTTGCTTCAAGAGAATTTCGAATCGCTTAATTTGATCTTGGATTGCTTGGGTGCATTACTGACAAGAGCAGTACTAGACGTAGGTAGTGGTGGCGGTGGCAGTGGAACAGGAGGAGGAGCAGGTAATAAGAACCCAGAAGGTGAACTACTGCTTAGAAGTGACGTGGTTATAACTACTTTCACTTGGCTATCTAATTTATTTTAAACTAGTAAGAAAACTCATCTTTTCTATATATAATTCTTGTTTTTTTTATATAAAAAAAACAACAACAACAAAACATCATCATCATAATTACACCGCTAACTAAAAAACGCTCTCTCTCTCTCTCTCTCGTCTCAATTTGCTTCATCGTCACTATCGGCATCATCTCTATATCCGTGCTTTCTAATTTCTCCCAATCTCTTCCGGGCAGAATTCAATTTATTCTCCAACTTCAAGATTTCCACCTGTTGTTCCATTTCAAGCGTCTTACCTTCATACGGAGTCAATTTATTCAAGTCAATATTATTAGTCTGATCTCCTTCCTTAGATAACAATTGTTGAACCTTGTTAACAAGAGCCTTAACGGCACTAGTAACACTACCCGAGGCAGATTCCAAATTATCTTGTGCCTTAGAAACATAATTAGCTTTAACTCTAGAAGCAGCCACTAATTGAGCGGTAGAGGCCGCTACTTCATTAGAAGCGACAATCAATTGTTCATGGGAATTATCTCCCTTGAGTACTCCATCGGCCGTTTGGATTAAAATGTTAGTGGCACCAGCTACTGCTTTAGAAGCACTGATTAAACCCTCAGTCCATCTATTATTCTTCTTATAGAATTCAGTTCTGGTTTGAGATCCTTTATTCTTACTCACGATTTCATTTTGTGATTCCACCGAAGCAGCAATTAATTTCACCACCGAATCGGTAATTAATTTAGCGGCCGATAATAACATTTCATGAATTTCTAAATTACCCCCGACAATATTGGGGTTTTTCAATAAATCTTCCAAGAATTTAGACGCCTTATTGACAATGGCAGTAGTTTGATTCATTTCATTATCTACTAAATCTCCCACATTACCGACAAATTTAATCCCGGTATTGATTCTTAAACTTTCGGTGAAATCAGCCAATTCTTGTAATGCCCCTTGAACATCCATCATGCCATCAATCACCCTTTCTACCTTATCTTTATCTTCAAGTTTGTTCAATTCGGTAGATTTAATCCCCCGGAAAAATTCCACCGTGGAGTCCAAGGTTAATGATACTCTCGCTAATAAATCTTGTTCTTGTTCGGCGGGGATACTGTTTACAAGCCCCTTGCAATTCAACATCAAGTCATTCATCGATGAAGTTAATGATGAACTAGTCAAGATGATATCGGAATAATTAGAATCGTTATCAAGGTTTTTCCCTTCGGCAATATAGTTATTGAAACTGGTGGCAAAATCAGTAGTTACATCAGAGGCAAGTTCAACAATCGATAATAAAAATTCCGGGGTGGAATTCATATTCCCTGCTTGCATTGGTGATGATAATTCATGTTTAGTATCAAGAATACGTTTAATCCCATTATCCAAAAACACATCAATAAGATTAACAAATCTTTCCATATTAGCAAGAATAATATGATCAATTTGTGCATTGACAATATCATCTTGATCGGAATTTGCCTTGGCTAAAGTTTCAAGGGCATGGGCTAATTCTTCATTGGCAACTTCCAATTCAATATCCTTTTCTCTTAACAAGGCTTGTAACGAATCAACATCACCAATAGATTCCAATTTCAATTGTCTATCACTCAATTGTTTCTTTAACTCATTCAATTCATTTTCGTGTTTTGCCATAATGGTAGTTAAATTTAAATTTTGTAATTTACCCGATTCTTTAGAGTTAAGATTCAATTCCCGAATTTCGGCTTGTAAACGTTCAATTTCTTGATCTTTACCACCCTTCATTCTATCAAGTTCTAATCTTGCTCTATCCCGTTCACGAATCAAATCAGCCAATTCAATATTCTTCGCCTTCAAATCCTTTTCGAATTTTTCCTTCTTTAAAATTGATTCTTGGGCACTATTAATCTTTTGTTGAATTTTCTTAAATTTAGCCAATAAATTCAAATGTTCTTGACGTAATTGAGAATATAATTTAGCTAAAGATTCGTATTTCTTGGTCCAATTGATAATTTGATCTTCCAAATTCTTAATTTGTTCATCTTTAGAAGCAATTTGTTGAGTAGCAGTATTATTCAATGCTCCCATTTCATTTTCTAAAGTTTTAACTCGGGAATCATACTGTTGTAAAAGTTGTTGATCATTATCATATTGATTCTTAAACATTAATAAATCATGTTCTAATTCACTAACCCTAGTTTGTTGCTGTTGCTGTTGTTGCTGGGTTTGTTGCTGTTGCAAAGCTTGTTGTTCTTGCAAGAACCTTGATTCTTGATCACGCTGTTGTTGTTCAAAGAGACGTTGTTGTTCTTGTTGTTGTTGGAGTTGTTGTTGACGTTGGAATTCCAATTCATTTTGAATTCTTGCTTGTTCTTGTTGTTGCTGTTGAAACAAATAGCCAGTTTGTTGATCAACCACCGGAGGAGGATTGGGCGGTGGGGCTTCAAAGTTGGCGGAAGTAGATTGAGATAAGTTGGTGCTAACTGATTGAGGTCTTGAGATTGGTACTCCTTCATCGGTGACTTGTAAATTAGGAGCACTATTTGGTAATCTTGGCACCGTAATTAAACTAGTCAAGAATTTGATGGCATGGCAATCGGTGTAAAAATCCCGAAGCATGAAATGTTGAGATTCAAAACGATCAGTCAACACCGTCAATGCTTCATCTAGTCCCAATTGTTGATACATAGCTCTAAGCATCGAAGTACAGAATTTATAAATCCCATAAGATTCGGAAATTAATGGCACCAAGGCACTAACTTTACATAAATTGTTCTGGGTTTGATTAATGGTAGCAAAGATCAATTTTTGAAGTTCATTAATCAGATCCTGAAGATCCATCAATTGTAAAATGGCTTCATAACCTTCATTGGGGTCATTGACGGCTCTTAAGGAAATATATTCTTCATATTCAAACATACCATTAAATCCCGGGTTATTGCGATGGAAATCCAATTTCTGAATAATGTATTTATCGTATTGATTAATCAATCTTCCATAAGCATTTCCATGGGTTGGATACACGGTGGCTAATGAATTTAAAAAATCACGATTTCTAAACGCATCCTTAAGGGTGTTTGGATGTCCTTCTTGTAACACCTTATGAATCATAATAAGCGCCTTGAACAATTGAACTTGATTGCTCTGCAAAGGTTGAATTTTGACTGCATTCCAGAATGCACGAGAATTCTTATGGTCCCAAGTATAAACGATACAAGCTCTAACGTGTTTTCTCTTTGGAGGAACTTCATCAAGGTTACAGGCCTTCTTGACACTTGTTTGCAAGTCGACTTCAGCACGACTCATTGTGGGGGTGGGGGTGGTGGAAAAAGGTAATTGATCAATGGATTGAGTACTGGAGTGTGTGTGTGGGGGAGAGAGGTTATCTCTTTGGAGTGAGTAGATAGATAGAGAGAGATTGATTGAGAGATATTTGACGGTTGACATAAAAAAAATGGCTGTCAATTTCAAATCAACGAAAAAGGAGAATTCGGCGCCACCAAACGGTCGTGTAATTTGGCTGAATATGTGATCACGTGATAGATGTTAGACAGGGTGCTCTATTGTTATTCCTGTTGTTGTATACCTTGAAGGAGAAGAGAGGGAGGGGGTATAGTTATATCTAAGGGTCTACTATTTAGTATTCCAAGGGTGGGTGGAGGGACGAGAGGGGGGGAGAGAGGGAGTGAGAGAGAGAGTGAGAGAGAGAGGGAGAGAGTGTGTGTGAGAATAGAGGATTCGAACGAGGCGGTGCTTCCAACAATCCAATTTTCTTTTTACATTCAACATTTTCTACCATAATTGCCCCCCACCTCCCCCAAAAAGGTTAAGGAAGTTGAAACTAGTACAAAAGTGAGTAAAACCAAATCTAACTGTACAGTAACTTCCTTTAGATATGTAACCGATGACTGGATAAGGGTTCATATATCCCCATGTGTCTTTTCATGGCAGATCAATGTTGATTTTTTTTTCCAAAAAAAAACCAACCAACCAACCAACCAACCAGGTGCAAAAATTTGGGTATCGGTTTTATCGATGACGAGGGTCTTTGAAACAAACCAGACCAAGAAATCGGCTCAATAAGAATATGTTCTTTTCCATAATTATGTATACTTTTTTTTTATCGTCTAGAGTTAGAAGGGAATTGATATTATAAATGCTTCTTTTGGGAGAAAGAAAAAGAACACTTAGTATACGAAGTTGGTCAATAATATTAATTATTGTTGTTTAAATTGAGGACTCTCTTATGTATGACAACAATTGGCGATTGGTTGGGAAGGCAGCAGGAAAAAGACCATGTTCAAGAAATTGAGATAAATAGGAAGGGTTATAACCCTGTAGAGTAAGTATCATATGACTCTTGGCCAATTACATGTTCCCCCCACCCCCCCCCTCCCCCCTCTGGTCAAGAAGTCCCGATAATGTACCAATAATGTGGTATGAAAAAAAAATGATATTAAATACTACACTAAATAGCTATAACTGTTTTATACAAATGATTTATAAAAGGTATAAACAAACAATCGTTTGTTTTTTTTGAAGAAGAAAAATGACACCCAACTAGTAGGTAGGAGGAACAAAGCTGGCACTTCTCCCCCCCTGGCACTCCCCTCCCCCCACCTCGGCACTTTTCTAAGTTCTTCTATATCTAGTCTTACCCAAATCAAATGGCAAGTATTTGTATTTGATCATATGTTGAATCTGTTTTCTCATGGTTAAAGTGAATAATATAATAAAGTACATTAAAAGAATGGGCCAGAATACCGGAATATCGAATGTTTCAAATGATGATAAAGTGAAAGCAAGCAAAGTAGCTCTGGTGGCATTATACCAAAACTTAAACTCGGGCAATCTTCTAATAAAAGGTCTGAAATCATCCTTGTCTTGATCTGCTTCATCAATATCATCTTGCACTCCTTCTTCAATCGATTCATTTTTCATTTCTTGTTCTAATGATGGATCAAATTTTGGAGTTAAAAAGGCCAAAAACAAATTCAATAAGTATATCCCTAATGCATAACAGATTATATACCACCCTTGAGTTAAGAAGATTTTCAATAAGAATAATGATAATAACACCCCAAACCCTATCCATCTATTCACGGCATGGGGAACAGCACGATCAATATACTCTTGATAAGTGACACATATTTTGGCATAAGATTGATAAATCGGATTGTCCTTAGGAACTTCAAATGGTAATTCAATGCCCATAGTGTCTGAGTAGTAGTAGGAGTAGTAGAAGAAGTAGTAATAGTAATACTAGTAACAAAAGAGAAGAGAACACACCACCGATTAAATATTTCAGTGGTTTTTTTTTTCTCTCTCTTTGTTGATTGACGCGGCCAAAACAGAAAATTCTTTTTACCCTTTTTTTTTTTTTTTAGCTCAACGGTGATTTTAAACCGTTTTTTTTTTATCAATTTATTTACTTTTTGTTTATTTACAGAAATGATTATGTACACAGACTTTTTATACACCTACTGCAATCTTTGGTCTACCTATGGTGTTGAATGATCTGGTGGCTTCATCATATACCTTTTGTACCACCATTCCTTTAGGTGCTTTCTTCAAATCAGTCACTTCAATCACTGATCCTGGCACACTGAGAGGTAAGACATCAGGCAAGTAAACTGTGGTAAGTTCTTCTTGTTCTGCGCCGGTGAATACTCCCTTGGTTTTGATTAATTCAGATACTTCTTTTCTATAGTTATCAGTAAGTTCCTTTTCAGTCAAGTATGAGTGTAATTGTTGCTTGATTTCTTGTTTCTTTGATTCTAATTGTTCCGAGGTTAAATATCCCACAAGTGATTCATCGGCACTGATGGCAATGACTTCATCAACCTTTTTGGCCAAGGATAAATATTGTTGTTTTTCATGAGTGATATCGGCCAATTCCCCCCGCTTGACTCTCAATTTTAAGGCATATATTTGATTATAACTTTCTTGATTTCTGGCTTCTGATAAAGTTTGACCAACCTTCATAAGTTGTGACACGTTGAATAACCTTTCGGCAGCAATAGCCAATTCTTCTTCAGTTAACCCCAAGGCAAATTCCTCGGTTATTACCTTGGTGTATGTTTCCAAGGTATTCTGCTTATATGTTTGTTGCTCTTGTTTCAATTGTTTCAATTCTTGTTGGAAAAGACCTTCTTTTCTAGACTTGTTATTTTCTTCAAGTTCAGCCACTCTAGCATCAGTGATTTCCACATATCCGAATCGTCTCAATCTAGGAGCAAAATGATCTTTAGGTAAACTATAATCCTTCTTTAATGAAACCCCAACATATTTTCTTAATGGATGAAATGGATCATAATAAAATCTAACATATCCTGGCTCAAGAGCAAAAATAGTATGATCATTACCAAGCCCCACATTCTCACCTGGATGGATCTTGGTACCTCTTTGTCTCATAATAATCTGCCCCGTCTTGACAAACTCCCCATCACCGGCTTTTGGACCTAAACGTCTCCCAGCAGAATCTTTATTATTAGTTCTGGAACCAGAAGCTCTTTTCGTCTTGGTACGGATCTGAGATATAATAGATGGTTGAGGTAAAGCAGCAGCAGCAGCAGAAGAAGAAGCTGTGCTTCTACCAACAGCACCGACCAATCCTTTCAATAATTGCATTGCTAGTTACTTGGTTTACTTCGAGTCTTCCTATCTCTCTCTCTCTCTTTACTGTGGTTTCTTTCAGGTTCTGAAAAAATTTGATGTCGTTTTTTTTCTTTACCGAAACGGACTGAGAATTAATACTAACGTGAGTAATTTGTATCACTAATTAAATATATATACACACATATCCAACTGATTCTCTCTATACTATACCAGAGGAAAACTATACACGCAAGCCATATACCCCGAGGGGGGGGCAGGTTTTCGGATGGAGACGAGAGAGTCAAACAACACCCAAATAATTTTCCTTCAAGGTATGTAATTTTCGTTGTAGATCAGTCACCGTATTCTTCCATTGTCGGTATTGACCAGTCTCATACCATAAATCATTACATTCTGACCGTTTTGGATGCACCACTATATCCAAACAGGTCATTGCAAGTTCGATAATTTCTAATTCCCGATCTTTAGTCAATTCATCCCAGTCTTGTTGGTAGTTATGGATAAAGTCTAAGATTGGTGCTTTAAATGTATTGTAAATATCAGGATGGGCATAGATCCAATCTTCGGTGGTGAAGGCGATGATTAGTATGCATGCGATGAATATGCTTGAACATTGTTCCACGTCTAAGTAGGTTGAATTTATTGAATCTTGAAGGATGGATATAATCCCCGTTAGCTTCGTTTTGCCAAGGTTTTTATTATTCTTGTTTCTATTATCGTTGGTGATGTTGGTTATACGCGGTAGGAGAAGCAACGCTTCGTCATTATCGAAATATCCCGTACCCCAAACCGCCATGGTTTAAGAAAAGCTCTATTGTTAATTGCAATGCAGCAAGAACCCAGCTTGAGAACAGAGGTGAAGAAATTAAATTTTATTTATCCTGGCAAGAGAAACTTGATGCTAGTTCATGTAAGGATTGTCACCAGTTCTGGTTAACTAGTAACTAATAAATTATTTAAGTAATGTTGCAGCATTATACTCACCCGACATCTACTGTTCCTTTTTTTTTTGTATGACCTCAGATGTCCGATAACTAATTAGGAAACGGTACGAGGGGTTGGGAGCCTTACTCCTCCTCCTCCTCCCCCCCCTCCCCCAGGGTGATTTAAGGGACTTGGAATGATTAGAAAATATTTATAGATGCACTAGAAATGGTTTATAACTCCCCCCTTGCAACCCATCAAGTCAAGTCCCTTACATCTACAGTTTTCCACTCTCTTCTTACTAGATATTTCTTGGGTTAAGGAAGAAGAAGAAGAAATTCAAGGCGGGGGGGGAAGGCATGGTGATTGTTCGCTTATCGGTTAGTCTGGATTCTAAAACGTATTATATGTCAATCAAAAAATCACCTGCTCAGAGAGAAAAAGAAACGGGTGATAACAAAATAGAACTGTATAGAAGTTTAAAAAGTATCTGATCATTGAAGATCCTCGAGGGGAGTGTTTTCTTATTTTGTCAGGATTTTACCCACGAGATTTGTCTAATAGTAACAAGAAGGTTGAATAGGAATTGCTCTATAACATAACCCTACCTGTAGGGTACTAAGTAAAATCTCAGTAAGATTTAGCATTACTTGTATTGGAATTGATCAAAAAAAAAAAAAAAGACTTTCAACCAGGAGCTGAAGCTGGGATTGTTTCCAGTATATCAACTTCAGAAAATTACCTCCAACAAAACTGGAAAGTATACATTAGAAAGCCTAATCCATTTGAAACTAGAGTTGTTTGACATTGATTACTAAGAGGTTATTTGTTAGGTCTCTCCAGCATTGATTATTGAGTTGATCTTGAGAAGACATATTTGCAACAACCATAGCTGCAAATTTGTTTTTTTTTTTAAAAAACACGTCATTGAGAACAATGGGTCCTAAATAATTCCCCCCCTCCCCCCAAGGAACCTTCTCAAAGAGACTTTCTGTTCTTTTCATTGCAAGTCTGGTAAAAAAAAATTATCGATGTTTTCAGATGTTTCACCAATCACCTACAAAGCTGCAGTTGGGTCTAATGATAGTTGGTGTTGTTTCCTATTATTAGTGGGCAATCACGCTTTTGTCTAGATGACGGTTCTAATGGTTATCAATCAGCACCCAGAACAAGCTTCAAGAGATTATTGGCAGAGCGTTTAGTCATAATGACACAGAACAGAGTATTTATTTATTTAGTGGGTATATTGTTTATATAAGAAGTGGTCTTTTGTCCTTGGCTTTCCTTTTTTTTTTTTTGCATTCCGTTAATAAAAAGTTTATCGACTTCAACCAAGTCCTTATGATGGCTTGCTTTTTGAACTCTTTTTTGGCACTTTTTTGATGTATATTGACATTATTTAAGTGGAAGAAACATATTCAATTGCCTTTAATTGAGTTATCAAGTCATTAATACTTTCTTTCCATTCATCAAAATCCCTCGTTTCACCCCAAAGCTCAGCATTCTCAGATATTTTAGGATCAAGAATAGCTTCCAAGAATTTAACCGCCAGCTGAGGAAGAGATAATCCATTATCATCACCCCCTAGTTTCTTGTTCTTATATGAAGTATCCCATTCTTGTTGATATTTATTAACAAATCCCACTATCTCAGTTTTATACATTTCATGAATAGTAGGATGATCACGGAGCCAAGTTTGAGAATTGAAGGTGATTATAACAATTGAAATGATAATATAATTGGCACATTCATCAACCTCTATATATTCCGAGAGGGGGGATTCTAAATGCTTGACTATTTCTTTAAATGGATCTTTGTTCTCAATAAAGTATGGTAAGCAATCACATGAAGAATCATTTTCAAAATAACCAGCACCCCAAGCTCCCATAGTGTTGTAACTTGACTATAAAAGTAGAGGAAGTGTAGTTTATTTCTTGTCAAATAAGCAAAAACTAGGCTCAAAGTAGTTTATAAAGTTCATAAACCAAAAGGGGAAGAAATGGGAACAAAAATATTTTCAGTTCTGGGGGTTTCCCTGATTCAGGGAAAACCCTTTCCTCGTCTATTCTTGCATGGCATTTACGATAACTTCTCTACCATGCATGCATGCAGTACAACATTTGATGTTAGTCAATAAGATAAATTTTCAACTAGAAGGTATTGTTACTCTTCGATGATAGGTTCACCTCGGTGTTGTCTATAGAAGACCTCGGTGTTGTCTATAGAAGACCTCTAAGACAGTAAACATTAGCTATGGCGTTAGTCTGTAGTGCAGTTAGTTTTACTCAAGTGTTCTGCTAACACATTAAAAACAGTATTATACACCAACTTATATGTCAATGACATAACAATAAAAGATATCTCCCTAACAACATCAATCTACCTATCCAACTCTTAACTCTTCATACTATAGGTTTATACTATAAATCTACTTAATGCAATTGTACAAATTTTTTTTAACCTCGGTTAATGTTCTAGTGATGATTACCAAGCGTGCGATTACTGATAACAATAGTTTTGTATATTTGCCCTATCCTTCCACCAACCCTAAATCCATATAATTACCTAAGAGGATATATAATTAAGTATATGGCAGATGTTGGCGGGAGAGTTTGCAGCCACGCCGACGAGCATAACAAATGGATTTGGTTTGTGTGGAAACTCGTGCCACGGTATCCTCGAACACTTTATTCCTATTTTAATGTCTAAAGAGTCGGTTAGACTTATTATCACACCTTTGAAGTCTTCTCGAGAACCCTCTCTACTCTCTATACCTTCTCTACTGTATACCTCCCCACGACATTTCCCCGAACTGGCGATATCGCACTCTTCAACCACCGCGAAGTTTTTGTCCAACTTACATGCTACAAAGTAGCTCACGTTAACCCATCTCCAACTACGCGAATATTGACCACCTGTAAAAACTAAACCCACGATCCTTATCGCAACACCCACCGTCTATAATTTCCCACTAAAATTGTTCACGAAGACCTGATAAAATAATTTACTCCAGGACTTACCCCCAGGAAAAACAACTTACTTCACTCGCCGGGCTCACGCATTTTTTTTTTTGGCGCATCAACCTCAAAATTTATAATTAAGACTACGGATTTGCTTGAAAAATTATGCTAGTACAAATGTTTATTGGTGGGAGGGGGAGGGGGAGGGGGTGTGGCAGAGACCCAGAGAATGGAAAATTATTGGTAGGTTGCACCAAGAAATTATCAAGATCGCCAGAAGGACTAATTTGGAATCGAAATCTCACCACCTGGTCAAGTCGTCATATCCGACGGGGATAGGTGATAAATTATTCGTATATATCGCGACAGGATTTGGTTTTATAACAGGTCTTGGAATGTTGTAGATCTGGTTCGGAAATGTTCGTTTCCGTAAATGGAAACAACCATTTTCTTGGACCGTGTTTACCTTCGAGTTCTTGACCAAAATGACAAGAAATATTTACTGGTTTGCTTTGATCAACAAGGAATGGTTTTTTTTTTCTTTAGTGAATCAACGCGGTCTTGGATATCCTTCACCAGATTCAATGGTTGTATAGAATGGGTGTCGGGGGTGGGGAGAGGGGCTAAATGATGATGTTGTTTTCCCCAAGAATAAATACACTACAAGCTGCTGATTCTTGAAGTGCTTTCGACTCAGTTATTTTCCTTTCTTTCTCTATCAAACTTTGTTACACTCCTTTATTCAAAATGAAATTCAATTCCATCTTAAGTGCCCTTTCCCTTGCTGCTTTAGCTCAAGCCAAGTTTGAAATCATCGTCCTGGGTAAAACTTTTTCCGATTTAGCCGTTTATTTGGAAAATGATCAAATGATTGTCCCTGCTTCTCCTCCAGCTGAAGACCCACCATTGTTTGATTTAGATGAAGCTACCGGCGAATTGTCTTCAGGCGGTAAAGTGTTTGGATCCGATGAAGATAGCAACATTATTCATGCTGTTGATACAGACGTTGCTTTTTGGGGTAGATGGGACAGAGTTGGCCACGATAGTTTGATTATACATTATACTACAGTATTTGTTTGCAACTCTGTCTTGTATGACTGGAATATAGGTGATGAGTGTGAAGTTGTTGTTTTGACTGCCATGGATGTTGCTGAGCCAGTCGAACCAGTCGAAACAACAGAATCAGTCGAAACAACAGAACCAGTCCAAACAACAGAACCAGTCCAAACAACAGAACCAGTTGATCCAAGTCTCATTACCGTTACTTCCACAAAAGTCTTGACTATTACTGACTGCGATACCGAAGAAGTATGTATTAGTTACACAACTGTTTGTACTTCTGTCTACGTCACTGTATGCGAAACAACTACCCCTTGTGAAACTCCAGCCACTAGTACTCCTTGTGAAACCGCAACAGAAAAGCCACATCCTGCTCCTGCTCCTGCTCCTGCTCCTGCTCCTAAGCCAGAAGCATACCACAACCACACCTACCCAATCCCAGATGAATACACCGGTTCAGGTTCAGTCAGCTTCACAAACACCATTGTTGGATTAGTTGCGCTCTTGATTCCTGCTATTGCTTACTTGTAGGTTATTCAGTATGAGTATATTATCTTTTCTATCTGCATTCTTTTAATTTTTTCGGTTATACCCTTGTATTGTTTCGATACCAATTAAAATTGGTTAAAATAAATGGATTACTTTATGCTCGCTAGTTTAGTAGGAATGTATTCCGTTTCACCGGAGAAAGTTGCGCAGTAGAGGCATAACTCAGAGAACAGTTATTGTTCATAGCTTTTGTAACTCGGATGATTTGCGAAGGAACGCTTGTTGTCCACTTGCCACTAGTCTGATTAGGGGTAACTCGCAATATGAAAACGCATCATTGTAAACTTGATGTATTCTAAAGCTGGTTGTATACACTCGATGAAACTTTTAAACGAAATCCATCTTATTGGTAAGAGTACCAATTTGGGCAATTTCAACTTCAACTTCATCATCGTGCTTCAAGTACTTTGGAACCTTCATACCCATAGCAACACCACTTGGAGTACCGGTCATAATAACGGTACCTTGTTCCAAAGTGGTAGATTGAGAGATGAAAGCAATGATCTTTGGCACGCTGAATAACAAATCGTCAGTGTTGGGACTTTGACGAACTTCACCATTGACTCTGGTGGTTAATTGTAAAGTAAACCTGGGTTGGTGATAATTTGGGAAGAAACCAATTGTGGACCTAAGGGAGCATAATTATCGAACGATTTAGAGAACCCCCATTGTGGAACACCACCGGCGTAATTTGGATTTATTTGCCATGTTCTGGCAGAAACATCATTACCGGAAACGTAACCAGCAACATAACTCAAGGCATCTTCTTCCTTGATGTCCTTACCGGTCTTACCAGCTGAGATCAATTTACCGACATCATATTCGGTATTGGTGACAATTGGATCACCTCTGTAGATGTTACCGTCAACGGCGTCGACTCTAATCAATCTTTTCCAAGCAGTAGTCATTGTTTGTAAATTGTTAATTGATGATGTAAATGGATTAAAAAAAATGAAAGTGGGCCACTCCGGTTGCGGTTTATTGACAAAATTATTCAACTGATATACCTAATAAGAGGCCTCGATCTGTTAGATGTACCAATCTCTACTCCAAACAATCGGCAATTGGACCTGTAAGGAGAAGAAATGGTTTGATGATAAATTTGGAGATGTTCCCGAGATATTCCATGTCAAACCAGGATAAAACTCCAACAGATAAAACTCCAACAGATAAAACTCCAACAGATAATGCGTACACCAGAGTTACGTTATATGCAAGAACATGGTTCAAGGAACAAGATCAAGCAAGCAAATTCCCACATACCCCACTGCCACAGATGAAATTCGGGAAGCATGGAGATAACACATTCCAGGGGTATATTGATTCACAAGAATTGGGGTACGTTCTTTGATCGGATGATTTTTGCTGATGTGTCAATTGAATTGAAGTGATAGAAGTGGTTAAAGGAGAAGTTCTTCCGTCTCACAAGTTACTGTGTGGGTTGGTTCTCCTTGGGTGATGCCAACAGTAATAGTAGAGCATGATACCATATACACGGGTATAACCCTGAAACTTGGTCAATGAATTTCTTCTCTCCAGGCACGGAGATAATTTGCCAGAGAATTAGTGAACAAATCTCTAGTCAAATTAGGGATTGGTTTGGTCCACTTGCCAAATACTCATTAACCACCCAACTATGTATACTCAAAAATTAGTACCTTGCGATGAACTGTGTCAACATCCTTTGGAAGATGCTATCATATATTGCCTATAGTGAAGAGAGAAATCCCCACGACATATGTCGCTCTAGCTCGCTCTCACTCGCGTGACATCACCAACAGGCAAAAAAAAATCCATCAACTTGAAACTATTTGATTTGGTAATGATTACCTAGCGTGCGATTACTGATAACAATAGTTATGTATATTTGACCTACCCTTCCACCACTAAATCCAGATACATAAGAGAATATATAATTAATTATATGACACGCACTAGGTGAGAAAATTCGCAGCCACACTGACGAGTAGAACACATGGATTTGGTTGTGTGGAAACTCGTGCCGCAGTACACGCGAACATACTCTAGATACATACGTTAACGTCAACCGATCCTGATTGTGGTGACATTCTTTGGTTTTTGAATCTGGTAACCTTTACATATTGCTTTTACTTCGAAGGTTACTTAAAACTTAAAACTTTTCATTGGTCTGGGCAAAAGTGCCCCTTCCTAAAAAGGGAAATATAAATAGACGAATTTGTTCCCAAATCAGCCCCGGGCAAACGATGGATTACACCAGACCACGTCTTGCATAATTCCAAACCTTTACACAAACGCCTTACTCTACACTCGAGGTATATATATGCCCCAGTGGTAGCAATTAACCTGTAAATGATTTCTGTCTTTTGCGAACATTCTATTCTTGTATGTCATTGCCCACTATGAGTAAATCGTTTGTTGATAACTTGCTAGAGTTACCAGATGAATTAATTGAACTGATCTTTGACTACATTCCAGATTTGTACTTGCAGACGTATATTGATAATCCCTTGATCGGACAGTATGCTATTGATGTCTTATTAAGTCACGTTGTTATCGAACCGGATTGGAATATGACGGAAGGATTGTATCTACCAATCGGTGATGAGCATTGGAATTACCACCGTTATTCCCTAACTCACCCATTGCTCAAGGAATCCCATGAGATTCGGTTTAGCTTTGTTGATGAATTTATTGATTTTATTAAGAAATATCCACCCTCGAAATTGAAATCAATCCGTTTTCCAAATGTGAAAGATTTGTGGACTTTTCATCAACAAGCCCCATTGCTATTACGAGCTTTTCAACAGATCGACGTGTCAATACTTGGGGTGGGTGACCTAGATAGGGCACTAGTTTTCAGTCTTCCGTACAACTTTTATAAGATTCGGGGATGGAAAACGAACCTTGAAAGTGTACCTAATACTACACAATCCTTGATTAGTCCTTATGAGTATCCATTTTTGCTGTACTCAAGAAACCTGTACTCAAGCAACCTGTTCTTCGATTTGGAACATTTGGACAACCTTACCATTAATCAATTACGACAATTGCCCCCAAATTTAATTGAACTTGACTTGAACGTAGGTTTGAGATTTCAATGCTTAAGGCTAGATTTACCTCAATCGTTGCAGTCGTTAAGATTACTTTGCCTGGATGGATATGAAACCGCTAGTTTTGATGTATCACACTTGGAAAATCTCAAGAGTTTCTCTTGTGCTGGTATAGATCTAAAGAGATCAAAATTGCCAGAGCAAATCACATGTTTGCATGTTTATGGTGTGCTAGTTCCTCTATGGAATATGATTAATCAGTATTCGAAACTCAAGAAATTGAGGATACAGATTTGCTATATTGATAATGTTCCACTTCCGGAGAATCTTGAAATGTTACATTTAGACACATATGATTATAATTGCTGTGGTAACTTTGAAATTGGGAAGAACATTATGTTACCTCGCAATCTCAAAATTCTCACAATGAAGGGCACTTGCAAATACAATTTCAGTGAGTTTAGCATACCTCTGTCGGTTCGCTATTTATCTCTTCAACTAGACAGTGACAGTGCCCAAACAGGCGATTTGAAGCTTCCTCCAAACCTCTTGGGTTTAAATCTAGTGACCGATGGTCTAGATTTTCTGGTATTATTCAACTCTCCAGATGTGTGCAAGCTCCCATCGTCATTGATCAGCTTGACTTTGATTGATTGCATAATTGGTTCTTTGGGTGCGTTTAATTTTAAAGAATTGCCCAATTTGGCACGTCTTTATTTAGATTCTGTTAATATTGAAGTTATCAACAAAGAATTTCCACCCAGTTTAAAATCGTTGAGTTTAGAAGATAATAAGCTTAGAATAGTCTCTATTAAGGCACCTAACTTAAAAGAACTCCTGTTAACTTGGTGCGGAAAGCATGCAAATGATTTCCAAATTCCCAACAGTGTTATCAAATTAGAAATTTCTTGTCTGTCAAAGACTAGAGAAGCAACCAACCTTATCCTTCCTAGTTCTTTAAGATATTTAGATGTGATTGATGCATTTGTTAGTTCAAGCGAGCTCCTAAGCTGGGATTTGGCTAATAGGTGTAAGAATTTGAAAGAAGTGAAGTTGGGCGGGGATAGATTAACAAAAATCGATTCACATTTACCCGACACCTTAGAAAGACTTGAATTAATCCATATTGATCCAACAATTATAAATGAGGATTTCTTTACTCGTTTTAAGAACTTACAAGTGATTGCTCTTAGATCGAATGATCTTGGGGAGTACTTTCAGCTGGACAATTATTTAAAATTTCCTGACTCGTTGGTTTGTTTGGACTTGATGCGCAATAATCTTGAGAATGATACGTTTTCTCACCTCCAGTTATCTAATTGTAAACTGTTAAGAATGGTTGATATGAGAGGCAATTCAAAGTGCCATTGTGAGTTTTTATTCAAAGAGTTGAGAAAAAGTTGTCCTTTGGTTGTCTACAATGATATATCGGATTCAGATATATTGTATTGAGATGTATCGGATGAAGGTTAAAGGTGACGGATATTCCACTTACTTTTGGTTTTGTTAATGAGGATTTTTAACCGGCTACATAAAGCTTCAACAGCCAGTCAATATTGACATTGATGTAGAGGCAGAGAATATTCCTCAAGAGAATGTATGTAGCGTTCTGCTTTGCCGTTAGGCTCGTGATGACCAGTAACGGAAAGGAATGGGTTAATATCCAAGGTTTTCAACCTTTCGATTAGGAACTCGTTGGCGAAGACCGGGCAAACGTAACAATGATGATTATATCTACCCCGATGTATGGATCTTCTCTTGTAAGCTCCTTACTTTAATTTAATAAATAATTGAATGAAATGAATAAGAGTAAGAAATATAGGTGGGAAAACCATCAAGTAGAAAATGGTGACATTCAAATACCCGAAAGAGAACTCAGCGGCGGTAAATCCTGAGTTGACTGTATAAAAAGTATTTCCGACCCCCGCCCCTTTTCTTGAATACATGTGGTTGTATCTTAAATGTTTCCGGTTCCGAAAAGTAGTACTCAAAAAATCTATATAAGCCCAACCAACCAACCAACCAACCAACAAATGATGGCTTTCTCAACCTCCAGTTCCAAGTGCTTGAAGGTCTTGTCTTCAAGCACTAATAAATGCCTTTTTTTTATTGTTTTAGTTTACAGTTGTTAATTTTAATGAATATCATTTTGTATAGTAAATTGTTGTTGTTGTGGTGGTGGTGGTTCATGTTTGCGTCTAACTACTTTCCACACTATAACAAGTACAAAAAAAATGTATAAATTTCTCTCTAAGCTAAAAACTTCTTGACAATTTCAATAGCCAATAAGTGATCTTCTTCTTGAGCTAAACCACTAATTGTCAAAGCACCAATAACACCATCGTGACACTTAACTCTAATGGGAATACTCCCACCATGAGTAGCAAAGTCAGTTGAGTTAATGAAGTATACTTCTTCCAACGTTTGACCTTTCAATCTTAACTTTTGACCCATGAAGAAACTGGACTTACCAAATCTAAACACAGAATTTACCTTTCTTTGAACCCATTTATCGTTATCGATAGTAGTTCCTGGAAGAGAGGCGGTGTGGAATAAACAATGGCCTGAACTCAAGGTTATATCAATGATAACGGCCTTGGTGGGGAATTTTGCAAGGGCATGTTCACGAGCAAGAGAGCCCAATTTCCAAGCGTCTTCAGGAGTGAATTGGGAGAAAGTAGTACCTTCCTCAAGTTGAGCGAGTTGTTCTAAGGAATAGGAATAGATTTCGTGGGGCATTGTGTGGAATTAAACGGATGGTCAGGAAGAAGAGGGGAGGATTCCCACTAACGAATTTACTCGAAGATTTTTCAACATCAATATAACGTGGGGGATCCCTTTTTTTTTCCATCTAGATATAGATTTTCCGAGACACTCAGACACGAAAGTTCTAACCTGCAAAAAAAAAAAAAGTTTTGATTTTTCCGTTTAATTGGAGGCACCTGGCACCCGACACCCGTGTCAAAGAAAAAAAGTAAGCGTGGGGGATCAAACTTTAATTTTTCACCCAAACTTCCACACAGGGACCCCCGACGCACTTCACCAGCCACATTAAAACCTCCCTTTAACCTGTGCCCTCCACCAGCCACCAGCCAC
Organism: Hemisphaericaspora lyxosophila; assembly: GCA_030582855.1. Classification (NCBI taxonomy): domain Eukaryota; kingdom Fungi; phylum Ascomycota; class Pichiomycetes; order Serinales; family Debaryomycetaceae; genus Hemisphaericaspora; species Hemisphaericaspora lyxosophila. Next base: position 55,291 of record JAJMHC010000051.1, read on the forward strand.
CAGCCACCAGCCACCCCCTCAATATTAATATTATGGAGCAGTCACAAGCGAGTAAGAAAATACGAAAACGGACTTATGGTTCATTCGTATGTGAACACCCAAACTGCAACCGAATATTCACCCGAGCTGATCATTTATCAAGACATAAGAAGAACCATGATCCGTCAAAGAAATTGGTTTGTACTTGGCCAGGTTGTGATCAGGTATTTGCCAGGAATGATATCAGAGAAAAGCATTATCAAAGACATGTCAATAGGGCCAAGAAGCTAGAAGTCCAGAATA